>CANQJN010000043.1:3132500-3357500 GCA_947623535.1 Coelioxys conoideus
CGGATTCGCCACGTACACGCCTGTACGCACGCCGAGACCCTGTTAGTGCGACAGGAAATAAGGATGGGAAGAGGGTTGGGGATGAGGATTGGCTAGTTTCCCTGAAAAATAAAAATGGTTAGTGTTCCTGAAAATAAGATAAAAGTTCTGAGATCGAATTTCTGAGTTCAGAGTCTGAAAATTAAATCTGAAAGTAGAATTGCACATAGTTAAGTAAGTGGTCATGCAGCTCTTCTGTGTTAATCCGAGTTGAGGTGGTTCTTAATGTACAGGGTTTCCGTGCAGAAGTCGGCCAGTAAGGAGAAGCTTTCTGGTGACGACACGAAATATTGTGCCGCCTCCGGCCAGCTCCACCGGCCAACTGGGACGATATCGCGCAGGGCCTCTCTTTGTGGGTCGAATAGCGAGCACTCCAGAAGGAAGTGCTCCACAGTATCGGATTCTGCGCCACAAACACAGGACTCGTCCTCGACAACGCAGTACTTGAAGAGGCGGTACCGAAAGTTGCCGTGGCCTGTGAGTACCTGTGTGCTGTAGTGATCCGGTTTTATATACTTTGCTGCTAATCTATCGCGGATATTCGGGAAGAAGATGTACGTTGTGCGGCCCCGCGGGGAAGATTCCCATCGGGATTGCCACACGTTGTACACTTCTTCAATTACGCGTTGTTTCGCGTCTTCCAGACCGGCCGGAATCAGCGTTTGCCCTATCTTCGCGTCCTACCCCTTGCGGAGGTGGGAAAATGCCCTATATTTCTCTCGGAGAAGATCAATCGGTTCCGTGCCCGACACCACGCACAGGCCGTCCCACGATGACTTGCGGTAAGCCGCAGTCACCGAGATCAGAATCCGGCGTTGTAAGGAGCGGAGCGTCTTCAAGTCTCCCGCTGCGCACAGGTCGGCCCAACCAGCAGCGGCATACGTCACCACCGGAATGAACACGCCCCTGTAGATCACAGAGAGAGCGTCGAAGCGGAGTCCCCATTGGCATCTCGCTAGCCTACCCAATTTCGCGAAGAGAGGCACTGCTTTCGCGTTTAGATACTGGCAATGAGTGTGAACACCCATGCCAGTGTCAAAGTGTACACCTAAGTACCTTACGGAGGGTTTAAACTTAATATTCGCGTTGCCTATCTTGATGCTCGGCGGTCTACGCGTAAGGTCCGCTTTGGAGTTGCGGACCGCTTTGCGTTTTCTGTCCGGGCGTGCTCCTCCCCGTCGACCTATCGGGGCCCTCTTGATCCAGTCGCTTCTGAGTGCAATCGCCTCAGTTTTGCGAGCTGAGATTTCGAGTTTGGCCGAAGAACACCATTCTAATATAATGTCTACTACACGCTGTCCATTGATCTCGAGTTCCCGTCTACTGTCGCCGCACACGACGACGAGGAGATCGTCAGCGTAAGCGATCACTTGAAACCCTAACGATTCTAAAAGCGCGATTAAGCCATCGAACATCAGGTTCCAGCAGTCCGGGCCGAGCACGGAGCCCTGAGGGCATCCTCTTTACAACTTCTTCCTCCGAGAAGGGAGGCGTGTCTTCCGTTTCCGGGGCTAAGTCTGCACGGTCCCTGATGGCACGCTGTGCGGGCGTGTCATCCTACACCAAGTCATCTGGAACGTGAACGTCGAGAAGCATTTTCGCCGTTTCTTCCATGCTAGATGATTTTTCGTTCCCGCGATTGAGGGTGCTCAGCACTCCCTCCGCTCGGATTTTCTTTGTCTGCAGTTTGTACACGGCGCCCCAGGGGTTTTCGTTTCCTTCCGTCGAAACGAATTTCCTCCAGCTTTCGAGCTTCGTGTACTTGATCTTTTTGTTGTACTTGCGCAGCGTCTTGCGGTACTTTTCCTCTTTGAGGAGGCGGGTAGGCTCGTCCAGTTCCTGCTGGAGGTCTCTTCGCAATTTGTACACGCTCTTTTTGAGCCGTGCAAGTTCCTTGGTCCACCACGGGTTCGATTTCCTAAATACTCTTTTTCTTGGCATTGACGCGCTGCAAGAGTCGATAATGACTCCCGTGAGCGCCACTGCCAAGTTTTCGACATCTTCCGCGGATTCCAGTCGCAGAGCTTCGAGCCTCGATCCGGAAAGATCGGCCAGTTTTCCGGCGAACAGCTCCCAATCGGCTCGATTTGTGTCGAACCGAGTGTTTGCCACGCATCGGTCAACTGTTGCGGCTTTCGACGCCCCTAGCCTGATATCTACGGCGTTGTGATCACTGTTCGTCCAGTCGCTCCTCACCCTCCAGCTTCCGACAGAACGAAGCATCGAGGGGGACGCCAAGGTGACATCGATATACGACGATCCTCTTGGGGTCCAGTAGGTCGGCGGCTGCGAAATATCATTCACAACGTGCATGCCAAATGCTCGGATGAGCCCCTCGAATAGGGCGCCTCTTTCGTCGGTGCTCTGGGGACCCCAGAGTGACGACTGAGCATTGGCATCTAACGATACAAGAAGTCTCTCCCCTCTCAGGGATATGAAAACCTCCTCGAGGTGCCTGAGGTGCTTTTCGATTTCGTCGCTGAACTGAAAATAGCACGAGACGGCGTAAAACGAGAAACCGGGGGCGCACACTTCCACGCATACGCAGTGGGTGTTGCTGAGTTGCGAGACATAAACTGCATCGAAGCTCGAGTTGCAGACCACAACTGCCGCACCCGGGGGTTGCGATCGTTCGGCCGCCACTCGCGCTCCGCATCCTAAATCGCCGATGACGTAACTCTCACCCTGCTGTCTGACGTACGGTTCCTGCAAGAGCAGGACGTCGAGATGCTTTTCGGTGATGAGCTGGCGTATTTCTCCCATTACTGCAGCGGAATGCTTGGCATTTAGCTGCAGTACCCTAATTCCCGTGGTGGATCTTTTTGTTGCGGCCTGCGCGTCGCGGTTTCGTGAATTATTTGGTTTAATGTCCATAATCGGTCCTGGACAAGATCTGATTTATCGCTTGCACGTGGGATGGACATTCCTTGTCAGTGACGGCGTGGTTGTGCGGCTTCGCCGCTCTTTTGCAATTTACGCATGTTGCCTCCTTAGATTTGTTAGGGCATGTTTTAAAGTTGTGCCCGGCGTTTGCGCAGTGTCCGCAGATTTCTTTTTCTGCCTTGCAGTGCTTCGACACATGGCCGAAGCTATGGCAGTTGTAGCACCGCGTCGCAGCTACATAATCTTGTATTTGGCAGCACTGCCACATTATGTATATTCGCTCTTTCTTAATGAGTAATTCGCGGGCTTCTCGCGAAGCCTCGATCACGAGATTGTGGCAGTCCTTATTCGTTCTACTGTTAATTTTGAACGCGGTTTTTACTTGCTTTCCATATTTTTCAGCCTCTTCGGGCGTCATATTTTGCTCGACAATCGCCTGCAAAATTTCCTCGTCGCTATCGCGATTTGGTACGCCATATACGATAAGGCGCGGGTTCCTTTTCGCCGGGACATCTACGAGCAGTCCGGCTGCTTTTAACTTATCGTTCTTTAGAAGAGTCGCGATATTTTCCTTCTTCGCTGTTTCGACAACGATCGCGTTTCCTTGCACGCGTCTGACATGCCTGACCTGCAGGCTGGAGTCCTTGGGGGATATGAGGCTTACAAGAGCCTGTTTCGTGGCGTCGCTATTCGCGTATTTTCCCGTATCTTTGGGTTGGATCACGACGACGTTTCACGGACTTTGCTCCTTCGTTGGGAGTGCAGCTGTTTTAGAACGGATTCCGAGACGTTCCGCGTACGTCAGGGTTCGCGGTTGCTCGGTGGCGCGGGGTAATGCGGGGGGGTGGGCGGTCGCGGGGGGGCGGACGGGCGCGATGCGTGTCTGGAGGTCATGCATCGCGTGGATGCGGCCCTCCAGATTGCTGTTCAACAGCAACGCTTCTTGTAAAAGACTCTGATATTTCAGAAGTTTTGTCGCGATGTATTTCGCGGCTGAGGCTTCTACACCATATTCTGGCGTCAGTACGTCGAATATTTTACGGTGGATAACCTCCGCTTTATTTTTCGCGCGTGTCTGGAGACGAAATCTGGTCCGTCTCCATGGTCCGCGCGTTCGCTACGTTGGTGGCCACTGGTGGCGCTTCCGTCGCGCTCAGTGGCGTGACGGTGACGCTCAACTCGGCGGCGTCCAATATGGCCGCCAAGATGGCCGCCAAGATAGCGTCCCTAACCTTTTCGCGAAGACTACTTTAAACCTACTATTAATTCTATTTACTCACCTTTATTCTGCTTCAGCAATGGCCCAAATGATCCTCTGCTGTAGCTGATGCCGTGTGTATGGAGGCTTGCCGGAAAAATAGTCGGTTCAGCGATAATGGTCCAATTTGCAGGTTAGCGTCACCGCTCGACGACGCTCGGTGGCAGCGTCGAACACTTTCGCCGATATTTCCTGTTTCACTGAACCAATCACTGAACTTTATGTCTCTATTTATTCAGGAGCACTAACTACACACACTAGAATGCTCGGAATAAAATTCCTCGCAAAATTTACCACTCAGAACTTGATTTGAACACGGAGCGACGTGACGCGCGTCTGTCCTCGGCAAAACCAAGATGGCGGATTCTAGATAGGGACAGGTTTGGGAATCTCGTTAATCCATTCATGCGCGTCACTAATTAGATGACGAGGCATTTGGCTAGGACCGTTGTTGATTGCCTACCAACACTTTTGCCAGTGTATTAGGTGGTATTATGCCCGCTGGTAGGCATGTATGCTGCATTCAGTTAGAATGCATATTAGGGTTCTGCCTGCTTATTGCAGGAGGTCTTATTGCAGAGTTTCGCTGCTCCGCTGCACTGTTTTTTTTTCCCGCTTCCGGTAATTACGGCACGAGTTGCCCGGATGAAAATTGTGACCGCTCTGACGCCAGACAGACGCCATGAACTGTCGGTGGATTGACACGCCCCATTGCAGGGATAGGGTGCACACAATAGATTTAAACGTCCTGGGCAACCTAAATTTTTCGACGATGGAATTGTTTCCTATCGCCCAACTGCCACGGGCACCAACCACGAAGGGCAATACCTGAACCTTTGGTACATTGTAAGTGGACTTCACCTTGTCAGTGGCATCGGTGGTACTGTATTTATCTTTTTTAATTTTGTATGCATTCGAAAGAGATGTAGGTTTAGATTCATAAGTAACTGTAGTTTCCAAAATATATGCGGTGTCGTCTTTCACACAGATAAGGTCAGGTATGTACCGGTCAGATTTTGTGTTAAGTCTGGGGGCCTCCTCACACGGCAAACCAGTCTTCAAGATCGATGTTTTTAATGTCTTATTTATATTGTCGTGACGGTTTACACGTATGAGGTGCGTTACGGGACATCGCTGCAAGACATGGTACAGCGATTCCCTAGTACCAGCACAAGACGGATTCCTGCAATCCGTGTCCTTCATATATGGCGCTCCTTTGGTGGGAAGGAGGCCAATACGTAGTTTAATGGCGCCAAGGTAGTCGCTGCCAGTCCAGAACCTGAGAGGATGATAAATCCAGGAGGATATGCCTGGCGATGTTAATGCCAGACCAGCTCCTAGTGCAGTCCTGTGGAGTTCTGCTGCCCAAAAGTCCTGGACGGCAGCTTTGGATGTTAAATTTACCCCCGTTAGCATCCTACGGAGCTTGGCACACAACGCCTGGATTGAAAGAGTACGCATCACTGCTTTTATGTCTTCATCTCCACGGATAGATAGGCGCTCAAGTCTTCTCAGGTATACACACGCAATGTGGTAACGAAGCGATGGGATACCGAGACCCCCACTTTTTTGAGGCGCGTGGAAATAAGCAGTAGGCGTTGTGACCGGGAGATGCAGGGTCGCTTTCAAAAACTTCATTATACAGTTGTCGATGTATAATAGTTTCTTTTTAGTAATATCCATCGTCTGAAGACCATGGTGAAGACGTGGTATCAAGTACCGTTGTAGTATTTGAAGTTTTTGCCATGGTTTTAGGGGGCAAGACTTAAGCCGACCCAGCATCTCCTCAAGTTTGGACGGAGATGGAGACGCAACGCCTCGAAATCCGTACTGTAGCCCGAGATACTTTAATTGGGAAGAAACTCCCAGCGTTGGAACGGGGGCGCCATTAATTTTAAGAAGAGACTTGATCTCAACAACGAGTCTTTTTGTGCCAGGTACCGAAACATATTGGAATGTTGCGCACTTGTCGACATTAACGCGGAGCCCGTGACGCACAAAGTAAGCCTCTATAATTTTTATATGGCTTCGCATTATTGCTGGTGACGGAGCAATAATGACCACGTCATCGGCAAAGGCAAGTGTTACGATATTGCGACCATCAATTTTGACACCGGTTTCGACGCTTAATTTACTGAGCACTCCATCAAGGACGATGTTAAATAGAAAACCGGACAGGGGATCACCCTGTTTAACCCCTCGACTGACACGCAGTGGTGTTGAGCGCGCGCCATTGCATTCGAGAACGGTGTTTATATCTCGGTAATTCGTTTCGATATACCGGATGGTGTGCTCATCAACGCCACGTTCACGCAGGGCATCAACAATAGATGTTAAGGACACACTGTCAAAAGCCTTTGCAAGGTCTATCGACAAAATTACAAACGGCTTTGAGGTGGAACGCATAGAGCGTATAACCGTTTGCAAGATGGAATTGTTGGCCATTGTACCGTCTATTTTGGTGAAGCCGCGTTGAGAGTGCACCAGTTTTATCTCATTTTCAAGTCGAGAGGAAACGATTTTATTCAGGAGCCGCAATACCCTGCTCGATACCGTGATTGGACGCCATTGCTTGATGTCCCTAGTATTCGCTGACTTTGGAATAAGCGAGGTCTTATTTTCGCGCAGCACAGGTGGTAGGACTTTCAGACCCCACACGATGTTCAGCAAGGCTCGCAGATCGGAGCGGTTCATGGATCTTAAATGCTCCCTACTAATTCCATCCAATCCAGGACTGGTCCCTTTGAGCTTGCGAAGATGCGTGTGGATCTCGGTGGACGAGATAGGGAAAGACAAATCAATGGTCCCATCGGTGCGAGCGGCACGGGGACTCCATCCAAGGTCTTTATGGGAGAAGATGTCTGTGTAATGCGCCTCGAATTCTGGCATGCTTGGGGCATCTGGTGGATCGAGTGATGAGCCCGTGAGTATGTGTTCAGCAGCTTGAGTCGGGTTTTTAGAGTAAAGCTTTTGGAGACGGGCGTACTCAGACATTCGTCTTTTCGCACGCCTGCCTTTTGGGTTTTTGTGAGTATAGCCAGAAGAATATTTGTCGCTAATTTTGTATTTAGAATCGTGGTCTGTGGA
This sequence comes from Coelioxys conoideus, assembly GCA_947623535.1. Lineage (NCBI taxonomy): Eukaryota > Metazoa > Arthropoda > Insecta > Hymenoptera > Megachilidae > Coelioxys > Coelioxys conoideus. The sequence goes on from CANQJN010000043.1 coordinate 3,139,768, forward strand.
TATGTTACGGATGAAATAGTCAATCATTTGTAAAGTAGTTTGGTGAGGTTTATTGTACAAGAGGGCATTAATAATATCGGTCATTTTAGATGAAGTGCTGTCACACATACCACAAAGCGTAAGGCATATTTCTCTAGATGGAATGAGAGAACAAGGATCGTCGGCACGTCTTAGGTGTACATAAGGAGGATCCCTTGAATCGGAAAGTGGTTTATCATTCGGATCATTGACAGAGGCTGACGCGTCGATTAAGTCAATTTCGGGTATTACGGCCAATGACTCGGGCGCTTGGCTGTTCAAGGGAACAGGCACAGGCTCGGTGTTATTAACCTCTTGCAGGTGCTCGGCAAGAGACGCCTTGTAATCGGGCCGTTGCCGGAGCTTCTTGACGCCATCCTGAGTACGCCCAAATTCCTCAGAGGGAACACGAATAATGTCTCTCTGGAGCAGTTTGTTTCGATTAGCTATGGAAGCCTCGAAAGCGGCGATAGATCTTATTTCGCCGTCCGAGTATCTGGGTCGTGCAGAGGGCTGCCTGGCATGCGCCAATTCGAGGTCAGAGGCATTGTATTCGATAGTGTGTGAGAGACGAACGTGCTGGCGTAGGCCAGCATATGTTTTAAACGACCTGGGGCAGTGGTCACAGGTATACCCCTCGGGTCGCACAGGCGGGGCGCTGCATCGCCTTACGTGCTGTTTGGCACTCGACGCTGTTCTGTCGGTGAGCAGTATATTACAGGAAGGGCAGTGCGTCGGGGCAGAACTAGTAGTTCCGCGAGCAGAACCCGACGTAGGAGATAAGACCAGGGTGCTAGATGAACCCTGGCTGGTGTTTCCACCATCGCCGTCGCCACTGTTCGGGACCGACGGCATCCGAGGCTTGTTTTTATTCGTTTTTTTTGCATATGGGTTTTGCCCGAGGGCGTGAGATGGGTGGGGAGCAGACCCAAGCATCCCACTCGGCTTTCGCCAGGTTTGCTGACATCATTCAGCCATGTCTGTGCATGAATGTGGGAATGTATGTATGTGTGTAGGTGTGAGCTGTAGGAAGGTAAGTATGTGTGTGTGCGCGAGTGTGTGAGTGTGCAGGTAAGTAAGTATGTGTGTGAGTGTGTGAATAGGTGGGTGTGAGAGTGTGTGTGCAACAGACATGTTACCGGCAGGTGCCACATGGAGGCAGATGTACAGCTGGGACGGGAGAGGCTAAGGGCCAGAGGCCTGTATTGCGCATCACCGTCCCAGTAACTACGACTCTCCGAAGCGACCGGATCTCTCCCAAGATGCCACACGATGTAAAGTGGCTCCCGATCCCTCCGCACCTCCACGAGGTGGGAGCTGGGCAACGCCTGGTTGGAGACAACCAGGTGGCTGAGCCGGAGGGTAGGCATCCAGGGAGAGACGCGGAATTTAACGCTTAAGAGAGTCATAGTTACTCCCGCCGTTTACCCGCGCTTAATTGAATTTCTTCACGTTGACATTCAGAGCACTGGGCAGAAATCACATTGCGTCATCACCCTTGAGGGCCATCGCAATGCTTTGTTTTAATTAGACAGTCCGATTCCCCTAGTCCGTGCCAGTTCTGAGTTAAGCGTTGAATGGCGGCCGAAGAGGCAAAAAGGACGGCCGAAGCCGTCGCAAGAAGCCTCGCAGCAAGGAAGATCCACTGGCGGCCAAGGCACGGGACCGAGTTCGGATCCCGGGACGCGATACGAGATCGCCAACCGTTCACCTCGCCCAGGCCCGGCACGTCAGCCGCGCCAGCTTCCCGACCAAGCCCGACACGCCCCGCTCCTCAGAGCCAATCCTTATTCCGAAGTTACGGATCCAATTTGCCGACTTCCCTTACCTACATTAATCTATCGACTAGAGGCTCTTCACCTTGGAGACCTGCTGCGGATATGGGTACGAACCGGCGCGATACCTCCACGTGGCCCTCTCCTGGATTTTCAAGGTCCGAGGGGATGATCCAGACACCGCCGCAACTGCGGTGCTCTTCGCGTTCCAAACCCTATCTCCCTGCTAGAGGTTTCCAGGGAACTCGAACGCTTATACAGAAAAGAAAACTCTTCCCAGATCTCCCGACGGCGTCTCCAGGTCATTTTGAGTTACCCCGACGAACACTCTTACGAGGGCCCGATTGGTATGCGGTTCCGCTGCCGGGTTCCGGAATAGGAACCGGATTCCCTTTCGCCCGATGGGTGTGTGTCTCCCAAATCACAAAATTTATTATTCAATAAAAACAACAACGACGCATCGAGCGACGCAACGATACGACACGACTTGCGTTCGACGTGTTTTAAAATTCGACAGCAAAACAGAAAAATAAATCGCTTTCAGGCGTTCGAGTTTGTAATATTTGACTGCGATCTTTTTTCATTAAGTTTTGCTTTGCGCGCGTACGCGCGTGCGAGCGTACGTGTGTTTTTGTCATTTGCGTTCAACGAGTGAATTTTAGGACACCTCATCAACATTAGATTTCTCTTAGGGCTTAGGATCGACTGACTCGTGTGCAACGGCTGTTCACACGAAACCCTTCTCCACGTCAGTCCTCCAGGGCCTCGCTGGAGTATTTGCTACTACCACCAAGATCTGCACCGACGGTGGCTCCAGGCAGGCTCACGCCCAGACCCTTCTGCGCACACCGCCGCGACCCTCCTACTCGTCAAGGCTTCATGGAGAAAGGGATTTAAAATCCCTTTCCTAGCGCACTTGCCGTTGACGGCGGAGTATAGGCGCGACGCTTCAGCGCCATCCATTTTCAGGGCTAGTTGCTTCGGCAGGTGAGTTGTTACACACTCCTTAGCGGATTCCGACTTCCATGGCCACCGTCCTGCTGTCTTAAGCAACCAACGCCTTTCATGGTATCCCATAAGCGTCGACTTAGGCGCCTTAACTCTGCGTTTGGTTCATCCCACAGCGCCAGTTCTGCTTACCAAAATTGGCCCACTTGGCACTCTGATCCAATTTAAAAAAATTTGTCTCTTGGCTTCATTTTGATTTAAGCAAGCCAGAGTTCTCACCCATTTAAAGTTTGAGAATAGGTTGAGGTCGTTTCGGCCCCAAGGCCTCTAATCATTCGCTTTACCAGATGAGACTCGTTATGTGCGTTCGAACGAGTGCCAGCTATCCTGAGGGAAACTTCGGAGGGAACCAGCTACTAGATGGTTCGATTAGTCTTTCGCCCCTATACCCAGTTCCGACGATCGATTTGCCCGTCAGAATCGCTACGGACCTCCATCAGGGTTTCCCCTGACTTCGTCCTGACCAGGCATAGTTCACCATCTTTCGGGTCCCAACGTGTACGCTCTAGGTGCGCCTCTTCTCGCAATGAGAACGAGACGCCCCGGGAGTGCGAGGCCTAATCGTAACGAGGCCCATCCTCCCTTGGTCGACGCAAAGGACGACTTTCACTTTCATTTCGCCTTTAGGTTTATCAAATCCCAATGACTTGCGCACATGTTAGACTCCTTGGTCCGTGTTTCAAGACGGGTCCCGAGAGTACCCAAAGCAATAGCGTCGCCGACCGGTAATTTAAAATTTGGCCTGTCCAAGGACTCCTCCTGCTAACAGCCCGCCAGGCCCGGGTACGGCGCATAGTCCGTACATCCGGTATCTAGACTGGAACGAGCTTGCGGCGGTCCTGGACGCACACGCGTTCGACAAAATTGTGTTTGCGGCCCTATACCGTCTGAGTACCGTCGCGCAGTCGGCCGGGAAACACCAAGGAGCTGTTCACCGAACGTCGATTGACGACGGGACAGTCTTCGCCTCGGGCCGTAGACCGACACGCAACGGGTCGCGACGTTCTACTAGGGGAGAAGTGCACGACTACTTCGCCGGAACGTTCACCGCGGGTGGTGTGCCCACCGACGATAGGATACCCGCCGAAACGGGACCATCCGGGGCACTATCGCACCAACACGGGAGCCGGCGTCGTTGACGATGAATCTCCCCATTCGATCTTTTGGGTTTCTCGGGTTTACCCCTGAACGGTTTCACGTGCTCTTGAACTCTCTCTTCAAAGTTCTTTTCAACTTTCCCTCACGGTACTTGTTCGCTATCGGTCTCGTGGTCATATTTAGCCTTAGATGGAGTTTACCACCCACTTAGGGCTGCACTCTCAAGCAACCCGACTCTAAGGAGAGATCCACCCGAAACGCGTATTGGTCACTACGGGCCTGGCACCCTCTATGGGTAAGTGGCCCCATTCAAGATGGACTTGGACGCAATTCGATGTCTCGGGATAAACGGATCCTCCTGAACACTACATTTCCCAGCGGCGTTAACCGCGGGATTCAGTGCTGGGCTCATTCCTGTTCGCTCGCCGCTACTAAGGAAATCCTAGTTAGTTTCTTTTCCTCCGCTTAGTAATATGCTTAAATTCAGCGGGTAATCTCGCCTGCTCTGAGGTCGTCGATATTTTTCTTTCTTTGGCACGGTGTAAAGCGTATAACGAACAAAACACGCGACACGCTGTGTTTGGAGCAAGAAGTTTCCGAACTGTTGTTGGTTGCTGTTCAGTTTGCGTTCGACAGAAAAAAATTTATCACGAGAACACGAAGCGAAACACTCGCAAGACGATCCCAAAAATAAAATATCGTTCGACCGGTCCCTCCGGTTTGATTTTAACGTCCGTCCGTATGCCTTTCGGCTCAAATATGTCCTCTACACCATTTTTTGTCAGAGGAATACGAGCTTCGAGGACTGGACGACCGGGGACCAATTGGGATCGCGCGGTCTCGCTTCTCTCAACGCAACAACAACGAAACTTTCTGTGCGTGCGTGTGTGTATTGAAAACGTGGTGAAGCTTCGATCTCGTGTGTCTGTGTATTTAACCACATCGAGAGAGCTTCTTTAACACGTTTAATATTCGTAACTTTTCGCACCGTTCCGTTTTTATTTTCCGTAAAGAAAAAAAAAAATCAACAATAATCATTTCGGACAACGTCGGGAGAGCGGCGAAAAACACGGTCCGTAATGGCTCGCCTCTCGCAGTTATAAAAAAAAAAAAAAAAAATATTGTGTCAACCATACAGGGCGAAGAAACTTCTCTTCTCGTCTAATACTCGTGTAAGGTTAAACTTTCGGGGCGCTCTTCTTTTCGCGGGCGGTCGTAATTTCTATTTTATTACAGACTCACGCAAGCCGCGTACGAAAAGCGCTTTCGCCGATATACCCTAAATACACGGATTTCTCGAGACGATTGTTCTCCTTTGACGCCTGTAAAACACTTTGTTTTTTTTTTAATTTTATCATGCGAAGAGGGCTACGGGAGCCGTGTCTTTTTAACCTCACCGCTTCAAACGCCGACGAAATGTCCAACGATCGCTCGTACGTCGCGCTGGTTTCGCAAGTTTTTTCTCTCTCGCGTTCGACCATCGTCCCGCTCCGAAACGTTCGACCTGTCTTTTGCGTTCAAGTTTTATTTATTCGTCTAGGTCGAACGACGGCGGTGACGACAAAAATTGTTTAAAGAGAAACATTTTGCTGCTACCAGGCAAACGCAAGCAGTCTTTCGTTGTATAAACGACCCTCAGCCAGGCGTGGTCCAGGAATTGTATCCGTGGACCGCAATGTGCGTTCGAAATGTCGATGTTCATGTGTCCTGCAGTTCACACGTTGACGCGCAATTAGCTGCGTTCTTCATCGACCCACGAGCCAAGTGATCCACCGTTCAGGGTAATCGTATAAAATTTTTGGTTGGATTTATACTCAGCGTCTAAAAACCAGTATTGTATTCTTTCACAAACTGATTATATATATATACATTTATTCGATTGTCCAAAGAATACTAACTCACGGTCCAGCGCACGACGGAGTATCGGTATTCGGACGTCGCCCCGCCGCAGCACTGTTCAAAAATTTACCCGAGCTAACGACGCCGATTTAATCGGTCTGATATTCATCATAGGCGACACGATAACGTCCGTGGGCAGATTTTTAACACCACAAACAACCGCCGATGAAACGCCCAGTGGCACGTTTCTCTTCGTACGGTATAATGTAATTATTAAACACTATGGGTGATAAAGTCATTCAAAAACCATGGAAAGGTAAACGAAACACGCGAGTCGGGCGAAACAGAGTAGTTATTCTGGTCTTCCGTTCGCTGTTTCTCGTTGCGACGTCTTGGTAGTGTACATATATCGTCACGGACTCGCGGCCGGCGTCGATCGGTCTTACACACTGTGACAAATAATAATTTGGTCACGGAGACACGCCATCGTCGCTTCGCAGCCGGTCCGTAAACGATACGCACACACCATATCGTCCGTTGTAAACAGGCGAAGACACTAATAACTTTTCTCGTGAAACGGCGACTCATGTTCGAGCGGTTTCGATTTTACACATTTCCAGGTTACCCGTTTCCGTCCATCGGACAAACACAAGTAGGAAAAAAAAATCTGGCGGTTTCTCACGAAGCGGGCGAAAAAAAAAAAATAAAATTTTTTCGCAACCCATGCATTCTCGTTACCAAATACGCACAAAAATTTTTTCCATTTTCAGTTGCGACGAGAGCGAACGCAACACGAATCAAGTGGATAAAAATATATGAGATACAGAAAGAAAAGTGTCTAGAGACATCAATGAACACGGCGGGTCATTTTTATACTACGTTCCTCATTCGTCTTCTCCGTTTCTCTCTTTCCTGGGAGCGTATCTATTTACCCGTTTCGAAAAAATCTCTCCTCCTTTTAACTCGGACGTCGCAACGACGGATACACCACGCGTACGATCTTTTTTATTTATGATCCTTCCTTATTTTTGTTACGACATTTTTTTAATAGATCGTGCGGTACCCGATCACAAGTAGACGACGTCCCGGGAGAGTCGAAAATGTTTTATACGCTACGGAAAGTAGAGTCGAGAAGATAGAGGAAACGAGAGTGTGTCTCGACCTCACGCGAACGCGTTCCTTCTCTCTATAACTTTCGTTCTTTCTGTCGTATCTCGTACTGCGTTCGAGATCCATAATGAAACGGCGTCGCTCTCTCTGCTCTTTGACATTGTTAAATATTGCGCTTGTTCGTTCGAAACACGACGGCGGATACGAAAGTACGGAGACGGGAGTATCGACGATGAGAACCAAAGCGACCTCCTTCACGTAACACCGTAAACATTCTCTTCCGCATCACGAAGTGCATTTATATGGTTTTGGTATTTGTTTCTTTATGCTACTACCTCCTCCTCCTCATTCTTTCTTTCGTTTTGTGGCTCGGATCCGATACAAAAAAAAAAATTGGTGCTGCACTTTCACCAGATTCATGTGTTTAAAGTCATTTTTGTATACCATGTGTTTAAAGTCATTTTTGTATACCATGTGTTTAAAGTCATTTTTGTATACCATGTGTTTAAAGTCATTTTTGTATACCATGTGTTTAAAAGTCATTTTTGTATACCATGTGTTTAAAAGTCATATATTTTTTACGGTCCGAGCTCACACACCTTTCTCTCTCTTTCTCTCTCCTCTTTAGACACAAATTTGTATGTGTTTTTTATTTCGTTAATGATCCTTCCGCAGGTTCACCTACGGAAACCTTGTTACGACTTTTACTTCCTCTAAATAATCAAGTTTGGTCATCTTTCCGGTAACATCGGCAATGCCGAGACATTGGCCGCGCACCAGTCCGAAGACCTCACTAAATCATTCAATCGGTAGTAGCGACGGGCGGTGTGTACAAAGGGCAGGGACGTAATCAACACGAGCTTATGACTCGCGTTTACTGGGAATTCCTCGTTCATGGGGAATAATTTCAAGCCCCAATCCCTAGCACGAAGGAGTTTCAGCGGGTTACCCGGGCCTTTCGGCCAGGGAAAACACGTTGAGTCCTTCAGTGTAGCGCGCGTGCGGCCCAGAACATCTAAGGGCATCACAGACCTGTTATTGCTCAATCTCGTGCGACTAGAAGCCGCTTGTCCCTCTAAGAAGATTTGTTTGTACGTTGGTAGTAAAAACCACACCGACCGAAATCGGGGGCCTTCGAGATACCATAATTTACGTCTATTTAACAGGCTAGAGTCTCGTTCGTTATCGGAATTAACCAGACAAATCGCTCCACCAACTAAGAACGGCCATGCACCACCACCCACCGAATCAAGAAAGAGCTATCAATCTGTCAATCCTTCCGGTGTCCGGGCCTGGTGAGGTTTCCCGTGTTGAGTCAAATTAAGCCGCAGGCTCCACTCCTGGTGGTGCCCTTCCGTCAATTCCTTTAAGTTTCAGCTTTGCAACCATACTTCCCCCGGAACCCAAAAGCTTTGGTTTCCCGGAAGCTGCCCGCCGAGTCATCGGAGGAACTTCGGCGGATCGCTAGCTGGCATCGTTTATGGTTAGAACTAGGGCGGTATCTGATCGCCTTCGAACCTCTAACTTTCGTTCTTGATTAATGAAAACATTTTTGGCAAATGCTTTCGCTTCTGTCCGTCTTGCGACGATCCAAGAATTTCACCTCTAACGTCGCAATACGAATGCCCCCATCTGTCCCTATTAATCATTACCTCGGGGCTCCGAAAACCAACAAAATAGAACCGAGGTCCTATTCCATTATTCCATACACAGAATATTCAGGCGAAGGTAGCCTGCTTTAAGCACTCTAATTTGTTCAAAGTAAACGTACCGGCCCACCTCGACACTCAGTAAAGAGCACCGCGATGGGATATTAAGTTGGGCCGCCCTCCGAGAAGAGCTAAATCCACCGGTAGGACGTATCGCATAATGCCAGTTAAACACCGCGAGCGGTGAACCGACACTGCGACACACAGATTCAACTACGAGCTTTTTAACCGCAACAACTTTAATATACGCTATTGGAGCTGGAATTACCGCGGCTGCTGGCACCAGACTTGCCCTCCAATGGATCCTCGTTAAAGGATTTAAAGTGTACTCATTCCGATTACGGGGCCTCGGATGAGTCCCGTATCGTTATTTTTCGTCACTACCTCCCCGTGCCGGGAGTGGGTAATTTGCGCGCCTGCTGCCTTCCTTGGATGTGGTAGCCGTTTCTCAGGCTCCCTCTCCGGAATCGAACCCTGATTCCCCGTTACCCGTTACAACCATGGTAGGCGTAGAACCTACCATCGACAGTTGATAAGGCAGACATTTGAAAGATCCGTCGTCGGTGCTAGAAGACCGTACGATCAGCACAAAGTTATTCAGAGTCACCAAAGCCGACGATGGGAAGACGGACGAACCGTCCGCCGCATCGATTGGTTTTGATCTAATAAAAGCATTCCTCCCATCTCTGGGTGGAATTCCAGTTTGCATGTATTAGCTCTAGAATTACCACAGTTATCCAAGTAAATTGGTGTACGATCTAAGAAACCAAAACTGATTTAATGAGCCATTCGCGGTTTCACCTTAATTCGGTATGTACTTAGACATGCATGGCTTAATCTTTGAGACAAGCATATGACTACTGGCAGGATCAACCAGGGAGCTTAAAAAAATATATAATTTTTAAGCCATAATAATATTTATAATAAATAATATATATGGGTCTTTCTACGTTCGACGGCGCTTCCCTAAGTAAGACGACCGATCGACGTTAAGACACTCTCGAAAAGTAAGAAACGTAATAAATGTCGATGAAAGCGCGTAAAACGCCGTCTCCTTTCGTGCCGAACGATCCGTTTCAAATTTTGGAGGCACGTAGATACCGCTTTCACGCTGTATATCAAATAACGATATAAGAAGCACGTAACCCACACACGCTGGATTTAAAAATGTCATCGGTATATAAGCGCGTAACTATCACGCTGTGCCGTGTCTTTACGACAAACCGAGAAATTAGCGCGTACAGTGGCGTGTCGTGCTGGACATTGATATATCGCGATAGCGCGTACAGCGGACATGCCGTTCGAAAATCGAATTGGAGGAAGCACGTACAAGACGACGCGCGCTGGACATATCGACATAAAACGTTTTGTTTGTTTGTTTCTCCTTGAATCTCTCTCTCTCTCTCTCTTTTTGTCGTGGACATCGATAAAGCGCGTATATATTCACTCTCACGCTGGACTAAAAGTAAAAATATTCGTGTACAAGGCACGTAATGAACCATTTTCACGCCGAAAAAGAAAAATCGAAAACGTGGAAGCACGTAAAAACCAACGCTTAAGCGAAGTCGTGCTGAACATACGTATCGTGTAAGCGCGTACAATGGTTCCATGCCGGTCGACAACGAATTAAACTTTTGAAGCGCGTACAGCTCATATCACGCTAGGCATATCGTGTCCTACAAATCCACCTTTTTCTCTCCTTTTACACACCACCTCCTCGAGTCATAGTTACATTAAAAATTTTCAATGCGTAACTTTTTTTTTTTGCCATACGAATTTTCGTTCTTCATCCAAACTAAAACGAAATTCGTTGACACCATGTGTTTAAAGTCATAGTTACGATATATAATACCTCTTCTCTTTCGCTTCGCTTCCTTACATTGTAAGGTTTTTTGTCATACGAATCTGCTGCACAACTTCAGAATTCGTTGACACCATGTGTTTAAAGTCATAGTTACAATTTCATATATTTCTTAAAATTTTCTGGCGATGTACGTAAATGTGAAAAGAATTTCACCGTACCGAAAACACTCTCATCGGAGTAGTTTTCTCTCGCAATTTTTCTGACACCTCTTGATATTCGAGAGAATAGGCGTTCGAGACGCAGACACATTAAAAGACTATAAATATTTCGGTATAAATATTCCGAAAAATACACAACTCCTCTCTCCTCTCCCTTCCAAAGGTGATAGAACGAACTAGCCGTTCAACACCACTTTTTCATTCTTTTATTTAAATTGGGACTGTCCGACCAAAACTACGCATAAAGCTCAAAGAGTTCCGACGACAGTCCCAGAGGTTGTTGCTCTGTTGGTAAACGCACGCACCAGGGTACACGCGAGTCACCAGCCTCATGTTAAAGGTTCGTCGCATAAGGGCCATTCGGTCATAGACACCGACCCGCGACAATGCTGTGTGGAGAAAATCCTGCATCGTAACCAAAGCACGAACAGTCGAGGCAACGTAAAGTTACGCTCGAGGAGCGGTGGACTGCTTCTCAACCGAGGTCATAGAATAGCCACGCGCCCGACGCTGTTCCGCTTGGTACGACCGGACCGCCGGTCTCCTTATAGATACCGAACGGCCGGCCGGATGGTCGGCGACGCCGGTCCTTACGCACGGGCGCTTACGGGGCAAAAGTGCGATTTCATCGTGCCATTTCTCGGGTACGGTAAAACTTAGCGCGAAAATATCGATTTTCAATATTATACAGAAACATGCTAGGAACATTATTTTACATGTTTTAACAATTAATTCATGAAAATTTTTTAAAAATTATTGAAAAAAAATTTTTTTTCGTTTTTTTTCATTAAAATAGATCAAACACGACGTGAATTTGTATGAAACGTATAAAAGGGAATAAAACACGCATAAATATAATATATAAGTGGACAAATTATTATTAATATTTTGAAAAAATTACGAAAAATCGATCCGCATAGTCGGTTCGGTGAAGCGTTCGAAAGTACCGAATATACCTGAATGTCACCGATCATCGAACCAATGCTTCTACACGTTAAACTATGTTAAATAAAGGGTTTTTACATTAACTTTTGTATATAGAATATTTCGCGTTTTCGAGATATTGACGAAAAATCGTTCCGCATAGTCGGTTCGGTGAAGAGTTCGAAAGTACCGAAAATACCTGAATGTCACCGATCATCGAACCAATGCTTCTACACGTTAAATTATGTTAAATAAAGCGTTTTTACATCAACTTTTGTATATAGAATATTTCGCGTTTTCGAGATATTGACGAAAAATCGTTCCGCATAGTCGGTTCGGTGAAGAGTTCGAAAGTACCGAAAATACCTGAATGTCACCGATCATCGAACCAATGCTTCTACACGTTAAATTATGTTAAATAAAGCGTTTTTACATCAACTTTTGTATATAGAATATTTCGCGTTTTCGAGATATTGACGAAAAATCGTTCCGCATAGTCGGTTCGGTGAAGAGTTCGAAAGTACCGAAAATACCTGAATGTCACCGATCATCGAACCAATGCTTCTACACGTTAAATTATGTTAAATAAAGCGTTTTTACATCAACTTTTGTATATAGAATATTTCGCGTTTTCGAGATATTGACGAAAAATCGTTCCGCATAGTCGGTTCGGTGAAGAGTTCGAAAGTACCGAAAATACCTGAATGTCACCGATCATCGAACCAATGCTTCTACACGTTAAATTATGTTAAATAAAGCGTTTTTACATCAACTTTTGTATATAGAATATTTCGCGTTTTCGAGATATTGACGAAAAATCGTTCCGCATAGTCGGTTCGGTGAAGAGTTCGAAAGTACCGAAAATACCTGAATGTCACCGATCATCGAACCAATGCTTCTACACGTTAAATTATGTTAAATAAAGCGTTTTTACATCAACTTTTGTATATAGAATATTTCGCGTTTTCGAGATATTGACGAAAAATCGTTCCGCATAGTCGGTTCGGTGAAGAGTTCGAAAGTACCGAAAATACCTGAATGTCACCGATCATCGAACCAATGCTTCTACACGTTAAATTATGTTAAATAAAGCGTTTTTACATCAACTTTTGTATATAGAATATTTCGCGTTTTCGAGATATTGACGAAAAATCGTTCCGCATAGTCGGTTCGGTGAAGAGTTCGAAAGTACCGAAAATACCTGAATGTCACCGATCATCGAACCAATGCTTCTACACGTTAAATTATGTTAAATAAAGCGTTTTTACATTAACTTTTGTATATAGAATATTTCGTGTTTTCGAGATATTAACGAAAAATCTTTCCGCATAGTCGGTTCGCTGGCGAGTTCGAAAGTCACGAAAATACCGGAGCAACTTTCTGCATAGTCGGTTCGGTGCGTCGATCGTCGCCGATCCTCGAACCGATGCTTCTACACGTTAAATTATGTGAAACAAAGCGTTTTTATATTCACTTTCGCATGTCTGAAATGTCGCGTTTTCGAATTATTGACGAAAAATCGTTCCGCATAGTCGGTTCGGTGAAGAGTTCGAAAGTACCGAAAATACCTGAATGTCACCGATCATCGAACCAATGCTTCTACACGTTAAATTATGTTAAATAAAGCGTTTTTACATTAACTTTTGTATATAGAATATTTCGTGTTTTCGAGATATTAACGAAAAATCTTTCCGCATAGTCGGTTCGCTGGCGAGTTCGAAAGTCACGAAAATACCGGAGCAACTTTCTGCATAGTCGGTTCGGTGCGCCGATCGTCGCCGATCCTCGAACCGATGCTTCTACACGTTAAATTATGTGAAACAAAGCGTTTTTATATTCACTTTCGCATGTCTGAAATGTCGCGTTTTCGAATTATTGACGAAAAATCGTTCCGCATAGTCGGTTCGGTGAAGAGTTCGAAAGTACCGAAAATACCTGAATGTCACCGATCATCGAACCAATGCTTCTACACGTTAAATTATGTTAAATAAAGCGTTTTTACATTAACTTTTGTATATAGAATATTTCGTGTTTTCGAGATATTAACGAAAAATCTTTCCGCATAGTCGGTTCGGTGGCGAGTTCGAAAGTCACGAAAATACCGGAGCAACTTTCTGCATAGTCGGTTCGGTGCGCCGATCGTCGCCGATCCTCGAACCGATGCTTCTACACGTTAAATTATGTGAAACAAAGCGTTTTTATATTCACTTTCGCATGTCTAAAATGTCGCGTTTTCGAATTATTGACGAAAAATCTTTCCGCATAGTCGGTTCGGTGGAGAGTTCGAAAGTCACGAAAATACCGGAGCAACGTTCGGCATAGTCGATTCGGTGCGCCGATCATCGCCGATCGTCGAAGCGATGCTTCTACACGTTAAATTATACTAAATAAAGCGTTTTTATATTCACCTTCGCATGTATGAAATTTCACGCTTCCGAGTTATTGACGAGAAATCTTTCCGCATAGTCGGTTCGGTGGCGAGTTCGAAAGTCACGAAAATACCGGAGTAACTTTCTGCATAGTCGGTTCGGTGGGCTGATCCTCGAACCGATGCTTCTACACGATATATTATACTAAATAAAGCGTTTTTCTATTCACTTTCGCAGGTCTAAAATTTCACGCTTTCGAGTTTTTGACGAAAATCCTTTCTGCATAGTCGGTTAGGTGCGCCGATCATCGCCGATCGTCGAACCGATGCTTCTACACGTTAAATTATACTATATAAAGCGTTTTTATATTCACCTTCGCATGTATGAAATTTCACGCTTCCGAGTTATTGACGAGAAATCTTTCCGCATAGTCGGTGCGGTGGAGAGTTCGAAAGTCACGAAAATACCGGAGCAACTTTCTGCATAGTCGGTTCGGTGCGCCGATCATCGCCGATCGTCGAACCGATGCTTCTACACGTCAAAATTACGTTAAATAAAGCGTTTTTATATTCACTTTCGCAGGTCTAAAATTTCACGCTTTCGAGTTATTGACGATAAATCTTTCCGCATAGTCGGTTCGGTGGCGAGTTCGAAAGTCACGAAAATACCGGAGTAACTTTCTGCATAGTCGGTTCGGTGCGCCGATCATCGCCGATCGTCGAACCGATGCTTCTACACCGTAAATTATACTAAATATAGCGTTTTTATATTCACTTTCGCAGGTCTAAAATTTCACGCTTCCGAGTTATTGACGAGAAATCTTTCCGCATAGTCGGTTCGGTGGCTAGTTCGAAAGTCACGAAAATACCGGAGTAGGGTTCTGCATAGTCGGTTCAGTGCGCCGATCATGGCCTATGGTCGAACCGATGCTTCTAAACGTTACATTACGTCAAATAAAGCGTTTTTATATTCACTTTCACATGTCTAAAATTTCGCGTTTTCGAGTTTTCGACGAAAAATCTTTCCACATAGTCGGTTCGGTGGCGAGTTCGAAAGTCACGAAAATACCGGAGCAACGTTCTGCATAGTCGGTTCGGTGCGCCGATCATCGCCAATCGTCGAACCGATGCTTCTAAACGTTACATTACGTGAAATAAAGCGTTTCTATATTCACTTTCGCATGTCTAAAATGTCGCGTTTTCGAATTATTGACGAAAAATCTTTCCGCATAGTCGGTTCGGTGGAGAGTTCGAAAGTCACGAAAATACCGGAGCAACGTTCGGCATAGTCGATTCGGTGCGCCGATCATCGCCGATCGTCGAAGCGATGCTTCTACACGTTAAATTATACTAAATAAAGCGTTTTTATATTCACCTTCGCATGTATGAAATTTCACGCTTCCGAGTTATTGACGAGAAATCTTTCCGCATAGTCGGTTCGGTGGCGAGTTCGAAAGTCACGAAAATACCGGAGTAAGGTTCTGCATAGTCGGTTCGGTGCGCCGATCATCGCCAATCGTCGAACCGATGCTTCTAAACGTTACATTACGTGAAATAAAGCGTTTCCATATTCACTTTCGCATGTCTAAAATGTCGCGTTTTCGAATTATTGACGAAAAATCTTTCCGCATAGTCGGTTCGGTGGAGAGTTCGAAAGTCACGAAAATACCGGAGCAACGTTCGGCATAGTCGATTCGGTGCGCCGATCATCGCCGATCGTCGAAGCGATGCTTCTACACGTTAAATTATACTAAATAAAGCGTTTTTATATTCACCTTCGCATGTATGAAATTTCACGCTTCCGAGTTATTGACGAGAAATCTTTCCGCATAGTCGGTTCGGTGGCGAGTTCGAAAGTCACGAAAATACCGGAGTAACTTTCTGCATAGTCGGTTCGGTGCGCCGATCATGGCCGATCGTCGAACCGATGCTTCTACACGGTAAATTATACTAAATATAGCGTTTTTATATTCACTTTCGCAGGTCTAAAATTTCACGCTTCCGAGTTATTGACGAGAAATCTTTCCGCATAGTCGGTTCGGTGGCTAGTTCGAAAGTCACGAAAATACCGGAGTAGGGTTCTGCATAGTCGGTTCAGTGCGCCGATCATGGCCTATGGTCGAACCGATGCTTCTAAACGTTACATTACGTCAAATAAAGCGTTTTTATATTCACTTTCACATGTCTAAAATTTCGCGTTTTCGAGTTTTTGACGAAAAATCTTTCCACATAGTCGGTTCGGTGGCGAGTTCCAAAGTCACGAAAATACCGGAGCAACGTTCTGCATAGTCGGTTCGGTGCGCCGATCATCGCCGATCGTCGAAGCGATGCTTCTACACGATATATTATACTAAATAAAGCGTTTTTCTATTCACTTTCGCAGGTCTAAAATTTCACGCTTTCGAGTTTTTGACGAAAATCCTTTCTGCATAGTCGGTTCGGTGGAGAGTTCGAAAGTCACGAAAATACCGGAGCAACGTTCGGCATAGTTGATTCGGTGCGCCGATCATCGCCGATCGTCGAAGCGATGCTTCTACACGATATATTATACTAAATAAAGCGTTTTTCTATTCACTTTCGCAGGTCTAAAATTTCACGCTTTCGAGTTTTTGACGAAAATCCTTTCTGCATAGTCGGTTAGGTGCGCCGATCATCGCCGATCGTCGAACCGATGCTTCTACACGTTAAATTATACTATATAAAGCGTTTTTATATTCACCTTCGCATGTATGAAATTTCACGCTTCCGAGTTATTGACGAGAAATCTTTCTGCATAGTCGGTGCGGTGGAGAGTTCGAAAGTCACGAAAATACCGGAGCAACTTTCTGCATAGTCGGTTCGGTGCGTCGATCATCGCCGATCGTCGAACCGATGCTTCTACACGTTAAATTACGTTAAATAAAGCGTTTTTATATTCACTTTCGCAGGTCTAAAATTTCACGCTTTCGAGTTATTGACGAAAATCCTTTATGCATAGTCGGTTCGGTAGAGAGTTCTAAAGTCACGAAAATACCGGAGCAACGTTCGGCATAGTCGATTCGGTGCGCCGATCATCGCCGATCGTCGAAGCGATGCTTCTACACGTTAAATTGTACTAAATAAAGCGTTTTTATATTCACCTTCGCATGAATGAAATTTCACGCTTCCGAGTTATTGACGATAAATCTTTCCGCATAGTCGGTTCGGTGGCGAGTTCGAAAGTCACGAAAATACCGGAGTAACTTTCTGCATAGTCGGTTCGGTGCGCCGATCATCGCCGATCGTCGAACCGATGCTTCTACACGGTAAATTATACTAAATATAGCGTTTTTATATTCACTTTCGCAGGTCTAAAATTTCACGCTTCCGAGTTATTGACGAGAAATCTTTCCGCATAGTCGGTTCGGTGGCTAGTTCGAAAGTCACGAAAATACCGGAGTAGGGTTCTGCATAGTCGGTTCAGTGCGCCGATCATGGCCTATGGTCGAACCGATGCTTCTAAACGTTACATTACGTCAAATAAAGCGTTTTTATATTCACTTTCACATGTCTAAAATTTCGCGTTTTCGAGTTTTCGACGAAAAATCTTTCCACATAGTCGGTTCGGTGGCGAGTTCGAAAGTCACGAAAATACCGGAGCAACGTTCTGCATAGTCGGTTCGGTGCGCCGATCATCGCCAATGGTCGAACCGATGCTTCTAAACGTTACATTACGTGAAATAAAGCGTTTCTATATTCACTTTCGCATGTCTAAAATGTCGCGTTTTCGAATTATTGACGAAAAATCTTTCCGCATAGTCGGTTCGGTGGAGAGTTCGAAAGTCACGAAAATACCGGAGCAACGTTCGGCATAGTCGATTCGGTGCGCCGATCATCGCCGATCGTCGAAGCGATGTTTCTACACGTTAAATTATACTAAATAAAGCGTTTTTATATTCACCTTCGCATGTATGAAATTTCACGCTTCCGAGTTATTGACGAGAAATCTTTCCGCATAGTCGGTTCGGTGGCGAGTTCGAAAGTCACGAAAATACCGGAGTAACTTTCTGCATAGTCGGTTCGGTGCGCCGATCATCGCCGATCGTCGAACCGATGCTTCTACACGCCAAAATTACGTTAAATAAAGCGTTTTTATATTCACTTTCGCAGGTCTAAAATTTCACGCTTTCGAGTTATTGACGAAAATCCTTTCTGCATAGTCGGTTCGGTGGAGAGTTCGAAAGTCACGAAAATACCGGAGCAACGTTCGGCATAGTCGATTCGGTGCGCCGATCATCGCTGATCGTCGAAGCGATGCTTCTACACGATATATTATACTAAATAAAGCGTTTTTCTATTCACTTTCACATGTCTAAAATTTCGCGTTTTCGAGTTTTTGACGAAAAATCTTTCCACATAGTCGGTTCGGTGGCGAGATCCAAAGTCACGAAAATACCGGAGCAACGTTCTGCATAGTCGGTTCGGTGCGCCGATCATCGCCGATCGTCGAAGCGATGCTTCTACACGATATATTATACTAAATAAAGCGTTTTTATATTCACTTTCGCAGGTCTAAAATTTCACGCTTTCGAGTTATTGACGAAAATCCTTTCTGCATAGTCGGTTCGGTAGAGAGTTCTAAAGTCACGAAAATACCGGAGCAACGTTCGGCATAGTCGATTCGGTGCGCCGATCATCGCCGATCGTCGAAGCGATGCTTCTACACGTTAAATTATACTAAATAAAGCGTTTTTATATTCACCTTCGCATGTATGAAATTTCACGCTTCCGAGTTATTGACGAGAAATCTTTCCGCATAGTCGGTTCGGTGGCGAGTTCGAAAGTCACGAAAATACCGGAGTAACTTTCTGCATAGTCGGTTCGGTGCGCCGATCATCGCCGATCGTCGAACCGATGCTTCTACACGGTAAATTATACTAAATATAGCGTTTTTATATTCACTTTCGCAGGTCTAAAATTTCACGCTTCCGAGTTATTGACGAGAAATCTTTCCGCATAGTCGGTTCGGTGGCTAGTTCGAAAGTCACGAAAATACCGGAGTAGGGTTCTGCATAGTCGGTTCAGTGCGCCGATCATGGCCTATGGTCGAACCGATGCTTCTAAACGTTACATTACGTCAAATAAAGCGTTTTTATATTCACTTTCACATGTCTAAAATTTCGCGTTTTCGAGTTTTTGACGAAAAATCTTTCCACATAGTCGGTTCGGTGGCGAGTTCCAAAGTCACGAAAATACCGGAGCAACGTTCTGCATAGTCGGTTCGGTGCGCCGATCATCGCCGATCGTCGAAGCGATGCTTCTACACGATATATTATACTAAATAAAGCGTTTTTATATTCACTTTCGCAGGTCTAAAATTTCACGCTTTCGAGTTATTGACGAAAATCCTTTCTGCATAGTCGGTTCGGTAGAGAGTTCTAAAGTCACGAAAATACCGGAGCAACGTTCGGCATAGTCGATTCGGTGCGCCGATCATCGCCGATCGTCGAAGCGATGCTTCTACACGTTAAATTATACTAAATAAAGCGTTTTTATATTCACCTTCGCATGTTTGAAATTTCACGCTTCCGAGTTATTGACGAGAAATCTTTCCGCATAGTCGGTTCGGTGGCGAGTTCGAAAGTCACGAAAATACCAGAGTAACTTTCTGCATAGTCGGTTCGGTGGGCTGATCCTCGAACCGATGCTTCTACACGATATATTATACTAAATAAAGCGTTTTTCTATTCACTTTCGCAGGTCTAAAATTTCACGCTTTCGAGTTTTTGACGAAAATCCTTTCTGCATAGTCGGTTAGGTGCGCCGATCATCGCCGATCGTCGAACCGATGCTTCTACACGTTAAATTACACTAAATAAAGCGTTTTTATATTCACCTTCGCATGTATCAAATTTCACGCTTCCGAGTTATTGACGAGAAATCTTTCCGCATAGTCGGTTCGGTGGCGAGTTCGAAAGTCACGAAAATACCGGAGTAACTTTCTGCATAGTCGGTTCGGTGGGCTGATCCTCGAACCGATGCTTCTACACGATATATTATACTAAATAAAGCGTTTTTCTATTCACTTTCGCAGGTCTAAAATTTCACGCTTTCGAGTTTTTGACGAAAATCCTTTCTGCATAGTCGGTTAGGTGCGCCGATCATCGCCGATCGTCGAACCGATGCTTCTACACGTTAAATTATACTATATAAAGCGTTTTTATATTCACCTTCGCATGTATGAAATTTCACGCTTCCGAGTTATTGACGATAAATCTTTCCGCATAGTCGGTTCGGTGGCGAGTTCGAAAGTCACGAAAATACCGGAGTAACTTTCTGCATAGTCGGTTCGGTGCGCCGATCATCGCCGATCGTCGAACCGAAGCTTCTACACGTTAAATTATACTAAATATGGCGTTTTTATATTCACTTTCGCATTTACAAAATTTCACGTGTTCGATTTATTCACGAAATATCTTTCCGCATAGTCGGTTCGGTGGCGAGTTCGAAAGTCACGAAAGTACCGGAGTAACGTTCTGCATAGTTGGTTCGGTGCGCCGATCATCACCGATCGTCGAACCGATGCTTCTACACGTTAAATTATACTATATAAAGCGTTTTCATATTCACTTTCCCAGGTCTACAATTGAACGTTTTCGAGTTATTGACGAAAAATCTCTCCCCATAGTCGGTTCGGTGGCGAGTTCGAAAGTCACGAAAATACCGGAGTAACGTTCTGCATAGTCGGTTCGGTGCGCCTATCATCGCCGATCGTCGAACCGATGCTTCTACACATTAAATTATACTAAATATGGCTTTTTATATTCACTTTCGCATTTACAAAATTTCACGTTTTCGATTTATTGACGATAAATCTTTCCGCATAGTCGGTTCGGTGGCGAGTTCGAAAGTCACGAAAATACCGGAGTAACTTTCTGCATAGTCGGTTCGGTGGGCTGATCCTCGAACCGATGCTTCTACACGTTAAATTACGTGAAATAAAGCGTTTTTATATTCACTTTCGCATGTCTAAAATTTCCCGTTTTCGAGTATTTGACGATAAATCTTTCCGCATAGTCGGTTCGGTGGCGAGTTCGAAAGTCACGAAAATACCGGGGTAACTGTCTGCATAGTCGGTTCGGTGCGCTGATCCTCGAACCGATGCTTCTACACGTTAAATTACGTGAAATAAAGCGTTTTTATATTCACTTTCGCATGTCTAAAATTTCCCGTTTTCGAGTATTTGACGATAAATCTTTCCGCATAGTCGGTTCGGTGGCGAGTTCGAAAGTCACGAAAATACCGGAGTAACTTTCTGCATAGTCGGTTCGGTGGGCTGATCCTCGAACCGATGCTTCTACACGTTAAATTACGTGAAATAAAGCGTTTTTATATTCACTTTCGCATGTCTAAAATGTCGCGTTTTCGAATTATTGACGAAAAATCTTTCCGCATAGTTGGTTCGGTGCAGAGTTCGAAAGTCACGAAAGTATCGGAGTAAGGTTCTGCATAGTCGGTTCGGTGCGCCGATCGTCGCCGATCCTCGAACCGATGCTTCTACACGTTAAATTACGTGAAATAAATCGTTTTTATATTCACTTTCGCATGTCTAAAATTTCCCGTTTTCGAGTATTTGACGAAAAATGTTTCCGCATAGTCGGTTCCGTGGCGAGTTCGAAAGTCACGAAAATACCGGAGTAAGGTTCTGCATAGTCGGTTCGGTGCGCCGATCATCGCCGATCGTCGAAGCGATGCTTCTATACGGTAAATTATACTAAATATAGCGTTTTTATATTCACTTTCGCAGATCTAAAATTTCACGCTTCCGAGTTATTGACGAGAAATCTTTCCGCATAGTCGGTTCGGTGGCTAGTTCGAAAGTCACGAAAATACCGGAGCAACTTTCTGCATAGTCGGTTCGGTGCGCCGATCATCGCCGATCGTCGAACCGAAGCTTCTACACGTTAAATTATACTAAATATGGCGTTTTTATATTCACTTTCGCATTTACAAAATTTCACGTGTTCGATTTATTCACGAAATATCTTTCCGCATAGTCGGTTCGGTGGCGAGTTCGAAAGTCACGAAAGTACCGGAGTAACGTTCTGCATAGTTGGTTCGGTGCGCCGATCATCACCGATCGTCGAACCGATGCTTCTACACGTTAAATTATACTATATAAAGCGTTTTCATATTCACTTTCCCAGGTCTACAATTGAACGTTTTCGAGTTATTGACGAAAAATCTCTCCCCATAGTCGGTTCGGTGGCGAGTTCGAAAGTCACGAAAATACCGGAGTAACGTTCTGCATAGTCGGTTCGGTGCGCCTATCATCGCCGATCGTCGAACCGATGCTTCTACACATTAAATTATACTAAATATGGCTTTTTATATTCACTTTCGCATTTACAAAATTTCACGTTTTCGATTTATTGACGATAAATCTTTCCGCATAGTCGGTTCGGTGGCGAGTTCGAAAGTCACGAAAATACCGGAGTAACTTTCTGCATAGTCGGTTCGGTGGGCTGATCCTCGAACCGATGCTTCTACACGTTAAATTACGTGAAATAAAGCGTTTTTATATTCACTTTCGCATGTCTAAAATTTCCCGTTTTCGAGTATTTGACGATAAATCTTTCCGCATAGTCGGTTCGGTGGCGAGTTCGAAAGTCACGAAAATACCGGAGTAACTTTCTGCATAGTCGGTTCGGTGGGCTGATCCTCGAACCGATGCTTCTACACGTTAAATTACGTGAAATAAAGCGTTTTTATATTCACTTTCGCATGTCTAAAATGTCGCGTTTTCGAATTATTGACGAAAAATCTTTCCGCATAGTTGGTTCGGTGCAGAGTTCGAAAGTCACGAAAGTATCGGAGTAAGGTTCTGCATAGTCGGTTCGGTGCGCCGATCGTCGCCGATCCTCGAACCGATGCTTCTACACGTTAAATTACGTGAAATAAATCGTTTTTATATTCACTTTCGCATGTCTAAAATTTCCCGTTTTCGAGTATTTGACGAAAAATGTTTCCGCATAGTCGGTTCCGTGGCGAGTTCGAAAGTCACGAAAATACCGGAGTAAGGTTCTGCATAGTCGGTTCGGTGCGCCGATCATCGCCGATCGTCGAAGCGATGCTTCTATACGGTAAATTATACTAAATATAGCGTTTTTATATTCACTTTCGCAGATCTAAAATTTCACGCTTCCGAGTTATTGACGAGAAATCTTTCCGCATAGTCGGTTCGGTGGCTAGTTCGAAAGTCACGAAAATACCGGAGCAACTTTCTGCATAGTCGGTTCGGTGCGCCGATCATCGCCGATCGTCGAAGCGATGCTTCTATACGGTAAATTATACTAAATATAGCGTTTTTATATTCACTTTCGCAGATCTAAAATTTCACGCTTCCGAGTTATTGACGAGAAATCTTTCCGCATAGTCGGTTCGGTGGCTAGTTCGAAAGTCACGAAAATACCGGAGTAGGGTTCTGCATAGTCGGTTCAGTGCGCCGATCATGGCCTATGGTCGAACCGATGCTTCTAAACGTTACATTACGTCAAATAAAGCGTTTTTATATTCACTTTCACATGTCTAAAATTTCGCGTTTTCGAGTTTTTGACGAAAAATCTTTCCGCATAGTCGGTTCGGTGGCGAGTTCGAAAGTACCGAAAATACCGGAGCAACTTTCTGCATAGTTGGTTCGGTGCGTCGATCATCGCCGATCGTCGAAGCCATGCTTCTATACGGTAAATTATACTAAATATAGCGTTTTTATATTCACTTTCTCATGTCTAAAATTTCACGTTTCCGAGTTATTGACGAAAAATCTTTCCGCATAGTCGGTTCGGTGGCGAGTTCGATAGTACCGAAAGTATCTGAGTAAGGTTCTGCATAGTCGGTTCGGTGCGCCGATCGTCGCCGATCCTCGAACCGATGCTTCTACACGTTAAATTACGTGAAATAAAGCGTTTTTATATCCACTTTCGCATGTCTAAAATGTCGCGTTTTTCAATTATTGACGAAAAATCTTTCCGCATAGTCGGTTCGGTGGCGAGTTCGAAAGTCACGAAAATACCGCAGCAACTTTCTGCATAGTTGGTTCGGTGCGCCGATCATCGCCGATCGTCGAACCGATGCTTCTACACGTTAAATTTCGTGAAATAAAGCGTTTTTATATTCACTTTCGCAGGTCTAAAATTTCACGCTTTCGAGTTATTGACCAAAATCCTTTCTGCATAGTCGGTTACGTGCGCCGATCAGCGCCGATCGTCGAGCCGATGCTTCTACGCGTTAAATTATACTATATAAAGCGTTTTCATATTCACTTTTGCATTTACAAAATTTCACGTTTTCGAATTATTGACGAAAAATCTTTCCGCATAGTCGGTTCGGTGGCGAGTTCGAAAGTCACGAAAATACCGGAGTAACTTTCTGCATAGTCGGTTCGGTGCGCCGATCATCGCCGATCGTCGAATCGATGCTTCTACACATTAAATTATACTAAATATGGCGTTTTCATATTCACTTTTGCATTTACAAAATTTCACGTTTTCGAATTATTGACGAAAAATCTTTCCGCATAGTCGGTTAGGTGCGCCGATCAGCGCCGATCGTCGAGCCGACGCTTCTACGCGTTAAATTATACTATATAAAGCGTTTTCATATTCACTTTTGCATTTACAAAATTTCACGTTTTCGAATTATTGACGAAAAATCTTTCCGCATAGTCGGTTCGGTGGCGAGTTCGAAAGTCACGAAAATACCGGAGTAACTTTCTGCATAGTCGGTTCGGTGGGCTGATCCTCGAACCGATGCTTCTACACGTTAAATTACGTGAAATAAAGCGTTTTTATATTCACTTTCGCATGTCTAAAATGTCGCGTTTTCGAATTATTGACGAAAAATCTTTCCGCATAGTCGGTTCGGTGGAGATTTCGAAAGTCACGAAAATACCGGAGTAACTGTCTGCATAGTCGGTTCGGTGCGCTGATCGTCGAACCGATGCTTCTACACGTTAAATTATACTATATAAAGCGTTTTTATATTCACCTTCGCATGTATGAAATTTCACGCTTCCGAGTTATTGACGAAAATCCTTTCTGCATAGTCGGTTCGGTGGAGAGTTCGAAATTCACGAAAATACCGGAGCAACGTTCGGCATAGTCGATTCGGTGCGCCGATCATCGCCGATCGTCGAAGCGATGCTTCTACACGTTAAATTATACTAAATAAAGCGTTTTTATATTCACCTTCGCATGTATGAAATTTCACGCTTCCGAGTTATTGACGATAAATCTTTCCGCATAGTCGGTTCGGTGGAGATTTCGAAAGTCACGAAAATACCGGAGTAACTGTCTGCATAGTCGGTTCGGTGCGCGGATCGTCGAACCGATGATTCTACACGATATATTATACTAAATAAAGCGTTTTTCTATTCACTTTCGCAGGTCTAAAATTTCACGCTTTCGAGTTTTTGACGAAAATCCTTTCTGCATAGTCGGTTAGGTGCGCCGATCATCGCCGATCGTCGAACCGATGCTTCTACACGATATATTATACTAAATAAAGCGTTTTTCTATTCACTTTCGCAGGTCTAAAATTTCACGCTTTCGAGTTTTTGACGAAAATCCTTTCTGCATAGTCGGTTAGGTGCGCCGATCATCGCCGATCGTCGAACCGATGCTTCTACACGTTAAATTATACTATATAAAGCGTTTTTATATTCACCTTCGCATGTATGAAATTTCACGCTTCCGAGTTATTGACGAGAAATCTTTCCGCATAGTCGGTTCGGTGGCGAGTTCGAAAGTCACGAAAATACCGGAGTAACTTTCTGCATAGTCGGTTCGGTGCGCCGATCATCGCCGATCGTCGAACCGAAGCTTCTACACGTTAAATTATACTAAATATGGCGTTTTTATATTCACTTTCGCATTTACAAAATTTCACGTGTTCGATTTATTCACGAAATATCTTTCCGCATAGTCGGTTCGGTGGCGAGTTCGAAAGTCACGAAAGTACCGGAGTAACGTTCTGCATAGTTGGTTCGGTGCGCCGATCATCACCGATCTTCGAACCGATGCTTCTACACGTTAAATTATACTATATAAAGCGTTTTCATATTCACTTTCCCAGGTCTACAATTGAACGTTTTCGAGTTATTGACGAAAAATCTCTCCCCATAGTCGGTTCGGTGGCGAGTTCGAAAGTCACGAAAATACCGGAGTAACGTTCTGCATAGTCGGTTCGGTGCGCCTATCATCGCCGATCGTCGAACCGATGCTTCTACACATTAAATTATACTAAATATGGCTTTTTATATTCACTTTCGCATTTACAAAATTTCACGTTTTCGATTTATTGACGATAAATCTTTCCGCATAGTCGGTTCGGTGGCGAGTTCGAAAGTCACGAAAATACCGGAGTAACTTTCTGCATAGTCGGTTCGGTGGGCTGATCCTCGAACCGATGCTTCTACACGTTAAATTACGTGAAATAAAGCGTTTTTATATTCACTTTCGCATGTCTAAAATTTCCCGTTTTCGAGTATTTGACGATAAATCTTTCCGCATAGTCGGTTCGGTGGCGAGTTCGAAAGTCACGAAAATACCGGAGTAACTTTCTGCATAGTCGGTTCGGTGAGCTGATCCTCGAACCGATGCTTCTACACGTTAAATTACGTGAAATAAATCGTTTTTATATTCACTTTCGCATGTCTAAAATTTCCCTTTTTCGAGTATTTGACGAAAAATGTTTCCGCATAGTCGGTTCCGTGGCGAGTTCGAAAGTCACGAAAATACCGGAGTAAGGTTCTGCATAGTCGGTTCGGTGCGCCGATCATCGCCGATCGTCGAAGCGATGCTTCTATACGGTAAATTATACTAAATATAGCGTTTTTATATTCACTTTCGCAGATCTAAAATTTCACGCTTCCGAGTGATTGACGAGAAATCTTTCCGCATAGTCGGTTCGGTGGCTAGTTCGAAAGTCACGAAAATACCGGAGCAACTTTCTGCATAGTCGGTTCGGTGCGCCGATCATCGCCGATCGTCGAAGCGATGCTTCTATACGGTAAATTATACTAAATATAGCGTTTTTATATTCACTTTCGCAGATCTAAAATTTCACGCTTCCGAGTTATTGGCGAGATATCTTTCCGCATAGTCGGTTCGGTGGCTAGTTCGAAAGTCACGAAAATACCGGAGTAGGGTTCTGCATAGTCGGTTCAGTGCGCCGATCATGGCCTATGGTCGAACCGATGCTTCTAAACGTTACATTACGTCAAATAAAGCGTTTTTATATTCACTTTCACATGTCTAAAATTTCGCGTTTTCGAGTTTTTGACGAAAAATCTTTCCGCATAGTCGGTTCGGTGGCGAGTTCGAAAGTACCGAAAATACCGGAGCAACTTTCTGCATAGTTGGTTCGGTGCGTCGATCATCGCCGATCGTCGAAGCCATGCTTCTATACGGTAAATTATACTAAATATAGCGTTTTTATATTCACTTTCTCATGTCTAAAATTTCACGTTTCCGAGTTATTGACGAAAAATCTTTCCGCATAGTCGGTTCGGTGGCGAGTTCGATAGTACCGAAAGTATCTGAGTAAGGTTCTGCATAGTCGGTTCGGTGCGCCGATCGTCGCCGATCCTCGAACCGATGCTTCTACACGTTAAATTACGTGAAATAAAGCGTTTTTATATCCACTTTCGCATGTCTAAAATGTCGCGTTTTTCAATTATTGACGAAAAATCTTTCCGCATAGTCGTTTCGGTGGCGAGTTCGAAAGTCACGAAAATACCGCAGCAACTTTCTGCATAGTTGGTTCGGTGCGCCGATCATCGCCGATCGTCGAACCGATGCTTCTACACGTTAAATTTCGTGAAATAAAGCGTTTTTATATTCACTTTCACAGGTCTAAAATTTCACGCTTTCGAGTTATTGACCAAAATCCTTTCTGCATAGTCGGTTACGTGCGCCGATCAGCGCCGATCGTCGAGCCGATGCTTCTACGCGTTAAATTATACTATATAAAGCGTTTTCATATTCACTTTTGCATTTACAAAATTTCACGTTTTCGAATTATTGACGAAAAATCTTTCCGCATAGTCGGTTCGGTGGCGAGTTCGAAAGTCACGAAAATACCGGAGTAACTTTCTGCATAGTCGGTTCGGTGCGCCGATCATCGCCGATCGTCGAATCGATGCTTCTACACATTAAATTATACTAAATATGGCGTTTTCATATTCACTTTTGCATTTACAAAATTTCACGTTTTCGAATTATTGACGAAAAATCTTTCCGCATAGTCGGTTAGGTGCGCCGATCAGCGCCGATCGTCGAGCCGACGCTTCTACGCGTTAAATTATACTATATAAAGCGTTTTCATATTCACTTTTGCATTTACAAAATTTCACGTTTTCGAATTATTGACGAAAAATCTTTCCGCATAGTCGGTTCGGTGGCGAGTTCGAAAGTCACGAAAATACCGGAGTAACTTTCTGCATAGTCGGTTCGGTGGGCTGATCCTCGAACCGATGCTTCTACACGTTAAATTACGTGAAATAAAGCGTTTTTATATTCACTTTCGCATGTCTAAAATGTCGCGTTTTCGAATTATTGACGAAAAATCTTTCCGCATAGTCGGTTCGGTGGAGATTTCGAAAGTCACGAAAATACCGGAGTAACTGTCTGCATAGTCGGTTCGGTGCGCTGATCGTCGAACCGATGCTTCTACACGTTAAATTATACTATATAAAGCGTTTTTATATTCACCTTCGCATGTATGAAATTTCACGCTTCCGAGTTATTGACGAAAATCCTTTCTGCATAGTCGGTTCGGTGGAGAGTTCGAAATTCACGAAAATACCGGAGCAACGTTCGGCATAGTCGATTCGGTGCGCCGATCATCGCCGATCGTCGAAGCGATGCTTCTACACGTTAAATTATACTAAATAAAGCGTTTTTATATTCACCTTCGCATGTATGAAATTTCACGCTTCCGAGTTATTGACGATAAATCTTTCCGCATAGTCGGTTCGGTGGAGATTTCGAAAGTCACGAAAATACCGGAGTAACTGTCTGCATAGTCGGTTCGGTGCGCTGATCGTCGAACCGATGCTTCTACACGATATATTATACTAAATAAAGCGTTTTTCTATTCACTTTCGCAGGTCTAAAATTTCACGCTTTCGAGTTTTTGACGAAAATCCTTTCTGCATAGTCGGTTAGGTGCGCCGATCATCGCCGATCGTCGAACCGATGCTTCTACACGATATATTATACTAAATAAAGCGTTTTTCTATTCACTTTCGCAGGTCTAAAATTTCACGCTTTCGAGTTTTTGACGAAAATCCTTTCTGCATAGTCGGTTAGGTGCGCCGATCATCGCCGATCGTCGAACCGATGCTTCTACACGTTAAATTATACTATATAAAGCGTTTTTATATTCACCTTCGCATGTATGAAATTTCACGCTTCCGAGTTATTGACGAGAAATCTTTCCGCATAGTCGGTGCGGTGGAGAGTTCAAAAGTCACGAAAATAGCGGAGCAACTTTCTGCATAGTCGGTTCGGTGCGCCGATCATCGCCGATCGTCGAACCGATGCTTCTACACGTCAAAATTACGTTAAATAAAGCGTTTTTATATTCACTTTCGCAGGTCTAAAATTTCACGCTTTCGAGTTATTGACGAAAATCCTTTCTGCATAGTCGGTTCGGTGGAGAGTTCGAAAGTCACGAAAATACCGGAGCAACGTTCGGCATAGTCGATTCGGTGCGCCGATCATCGCCGATCGTCGAAGCGATGCTTCTACACGTTAAATTATACTAAATAAAGCGTTTTTATATTCACCTTCGCATGTATGAAATTTCACGCTTCCGAGTTATTGACGATAAATCTTTCCGCATAGTCGGTTCGGTGGAGATTTCGATAGTCACGAAAATACCGGAGTAACTGTCTGCATAGTCGGTTCGGTGCGCTGATCGTCGAACCGATGCTTCTACACGATATATTATACTAAATAAAGCGTTTTTATATTCACTTTCGCAGGTCTAAAATTTCACGCTTTCGAGTTTTTGACGAAAATCCTTTCTGCATAGTCGGTTAGGTGCGCCGATCATCGCCGATCGTCGAAGCGATGCTTCTACACGATATATTATACTAAATAAAGCGTTTTTCTATTCACTTTCGCAGGTCTAAAATTTCACGCTTTCGAGTTATTGACGAAAATCCTTTCTGCATAGTCGGTTCGGTGGAGAGTTCGAAAGTCACGAACATACCGGAGCAACTTTCTGCATAGTCGGTTCGGTGCGCCGATCATCGCCGATCGTCGAATCGATGCTTCTACACGTTAAATTACGTGAAATGAAGCGTTTTTATATCCACTTTCGCATGTCTAAAATGTCGCATTTTCGAATTATTGACGAAAAATCTTTCCGCATAGTCGGTTCGGTGGAGATTTCGAAAGTCACGAAAATACCGGGGTAACTGTCTGCATAGTCGGTTCGGTGCGCTGATCGTCGAACCGATGCTTCTACACGATATATTATACTAAATAAAGCGTTTTTATATTCACTTTCGCAGGTCTAAAATTTCACGCTTTCGAGTTATTGACGAAAATCCTTTCTGCATAGTCGGTTCGGTGGAGAGTTCGAAAGTCACGAAAATACCGGAGCAACGTTCGGCATAGTCGATTCGGTGCGCCGATCATCGCCGATCGTCGAAGCGAGGCTTCTACACGTTAAATTATACTAAATAAAGCGTTTTTATATTCACCTTCGCATGTATGAAATTTCACGCTTCCGAGTTATTGACGATAAATCTTTCCGCATAGTCGGTTCGGTGGAGATTTCGAAAGTCACGAAAATACCGGAGTAACTGTCTGCATAGTCGGTTCGGTGCGCTGATCGTCGAACCGATGCTTCTACACGATATATTATACTAAATAAAGCGTTTTTCTATTCACTTTCGCAGGTCTAAAATTTCACGCTTTCGAGTTTTTGACGAAAATCCTTTCTGCATAGTCGGTTAGGTGCGCCGATCATCGCCGATCGTCGAACCGATGCTTCTACACGATATATTATACTAAATAAAGCGTTTTTCTATTCACTTTCGCAGGCCTAAAATTTCACGCTTTCGAGTTTTTGACGAAAATCCTTTCTGCATAGTCGGTTAGGTGCGCCGATCATCGCCGATCGTCGAACCGATGCTTCTACACGTTAAATTATACTATATAAAGCGTTTTTATATTCACCTTCGCATGTATGAAATTTCACGCTTCCGAGTTATTGACGAGAAATCTTTCCGCATAGTCGGTTCGGTGGCGAGTTCGAAAGTCACGAAAATACCGGAGTAACTTTCTGCATAGTCGGTTCGGTGCGCCGATCATCGCCGATCGTCGAACCGAAGCTTCTACACGTTAAATTATACTAAATATGGCGTTTTTATATTCACTTTCGCATTTACAAAATTTCACGTGTTCGATTTATTCACGAAATATCTTTCCGCATAGTCGGTTCGGTGGCGAGTTCGAAAGTCACGAAAGTACCGGAGTAACGTTCTGCATAGTTGGTTCGGTGCGCCGATCATCACCGATCGTCGAACCGATGCTTCTACACGTTAAATTATACTATATAAAGCGTTTTCATATTCACTTTCCCAGGTCTACAATTGAACGTTTTCGAGTTATTGACGAAAAATCTCTCCCCATAGTCGGTTCGGTGGCGAGTTCGAAAGTCACGAAAATACCGGAGTAACGTTCTGCATAGTCGGTTCGGTGCGCCTATCATCGCCGATCGTCGAACCGATGCTTCTACACATTAAATTATACTAAATATGGCTTTTTATATTCACTTTCGCATTTACAAAATTTCACGTTTTCGATTTATTGACGATAAATCTTTCCGCATAGTCGGTTCGGTGGCGAGTTCGAAAGTCACGAAAATACCGGAGTAACTTTCTGCATAGTCGGTTCGGTGGGCTGATCCTCGAACCGATGCTTCTACACGTTAAATTACGTGAAATAAATCGTTTTTATATTCACTTTCGCATGTCTAAAATTTCCCGTTTTCGAGTATTTGACGAAAAATGTTTCCGCATAGTCGGTTCCGTGGCGAGTTCGAAAGTCACGAAAATACCAGAGTAAGGTTCTGCATAGTCGGTTCGGTGCGCCGATCATCGCCGATCGTCGAAGCGATGCTTCTATACGGTAAATTATACTAAATATAGCGTTTTTATATTCACTTTCGCAGATCTAAAATTTCACGCTTCCGAGTTATTGACGAGAAATCTTTCCGCATAGTCGGTTCGGTGGCTAGTTCGAAAGTCACGAAAATACCGGAGCAACTTTCTGCATAGTCGGTTCGGTGCGCCGATCATCGCCGATCGTCGAAGCGATGCTTCTATACGGTAAATTATACTAAATATAGCGTTTTTATATTCACTTTCGCAGATCTAAAATTTCACGCTTCCGAGTTATTGGCGAGAAATCTTTCCGCATAGTCGGTTCGGTGGCTAGTTCGAAAGTCACGAAAATACCGGAGTAGGGTTCTGCATAGTCGGTTCAGTGCGCCGATCATGGCCTATGGTCGAACCGATGCTTCTAAACGTTACATTACGTCAAATAAAGCGTTTTTATATTCACTTTCACATGTCTAAAATTTCGCGTTTTCGAGTTTTTGACGAAAAATCTTTCCGCATAGTCGGTTCGGTGGCGAGTTCGAAAGTACCGAAAATACCGGAGCAACTTTCTGCATAGTTGGTTCGGTGCGTCGATCATCGCCGATCGTCGAAGCCATGCTTCTATACGGTAAATTATACTAAATATAGCGTTTTTATATTCACTTTCTCATGTCTAAAATTTCACGTTTCCGAGTTATTGACGAAAAATCTTTCCGCATAGTCGGTTCGGTGGCGAGTTCGATAGTACCGAAAGTATCTGAGTAAGGTTCTGCATAGTCGGTTCGGTGCGCCGATCGTCGCCGATCCTCGAACCGATGCTTCTACACGTTAAATTACGTGAAATAAAGCGTCTTTATATGCACTTTCGCATGTCTAAAATGTCGCGTTTTCCAATTATTGACGAAAAATCTTTCCGCATAGTCGGTTCGGTGGCGAGTTCGAAAGTCACGAAAATACCGGAGTAACTTTCTGCATAGTCGGTTCGGTGCGCCGATCATCGCCGATCGTCGAACCGATGCTTCTACACGTTAAATTATACTAAATATGGCGTTTTTATATTCACTTTCGCATTTACAAAATTTCACGTGTTCGATTTATTCACGAAATATCTTTCCGCATAGTCGGTTCGGTGGCGAGTTCGAAAGTCACGAAAATACCGGAGTAACGTTCTGCATAGTCGGTTCGGTGCGCCGATCATCGCCGATCGTACAACCGATGATTCTACACATTAAATTATACTAAATATGGCCTTTTATATTCACTTTCGCATTTACAAAATTTCACGTTTCCGATTTATTGACGATAAATCTTTCCGCATAGTCGGTTCGGTGGCGAGTTCGAAAGTCACGAAAATACCGGAGTAACTTTCTGCATAGTCGGTTCGGTGGGCTGATCCTCGAACCGATGCTTCTACACGTTAAATTATACTATATAAAGCGTTTTCATATTCACTTTCCCAGGTCTACAATTGAACGTTTTTGTTGTGGTTATTGGAGAAAGAATTTACTGAATGAAAGTTTAAAGAAGAAAAATTAACATTTAATATATAATAATACAAATACAGATAGTAAAGTGTTATAAATTTAACGCACTGGCACCCTTGCCAGTTTCACTACAATACATGTATCCTCTGCTCGAAACTAAACAGGTCTAATACAATACTTATAATGACAATGATAAGAGGTCGGTTCCCCACCCATTCGCCATGCACAACACAGACGTTGCGATCCTGCGTATAACGGGTGTTGAGTTTTTCTCCAACACTCCCCCTAAAACTATACACACTATATATGCAGCATTAATTAAGCTCACTTTTACTTCTTAAACCTAATTTACTTCTTAACTCTAAAAATCTTGGCTTTGCCAGAGCTTTCGTAAATATATCTGCTATTTGCTCTTCAGTTCGGACATACTTAACATTAATTTCGCCTTTTTTGTATAGATCTCGCACGAAGTGATATTTCACATCTATATGTTTACTGCGTTGATGGAATTCTGGATTTTTTATCAATTTTATTGCGCTTATATTGTCAACAAACAGTACGTAATTCTCATCATTACCACATTCTGTTAGTAATTTTTTCAACCAAATTATTTCTTTAACTGCTAAGGCTGCGCTGACATACTCTGCCTCAGTCGTGGACAGCGCTACAGATTGTTGTCGCTTACATTGCCATGTGACAGCTGCATTCGCGTATTTACATACTATACCTGAAGTGGATTTTCGGTCTCTTTTGTCGCCTGCGAAGTCAGCATCGCTATATGCTTCGAAATTACTTGTCCTGCAATAAAGTAAACCTAGATCTTTGCTTCCTATAAGGTATCGCATAATACGCTTAATTAGTAACCAGTGTTTTTCGCTAGGATTTTCTATAGCTCTTGCAGTAATATTGACAGCATATCCTATATCTGGTCTGCTCACTACTTGTAGAAACATTAGATTACCAACAGCTTCCCGATACTGTCCATTACATTTTTCTTTCTCAGATACATTTGAGTCCCATTCCGTATCAATTGGGGTGGAGACGCTATTCGCGTTGCTTAACCCAAACTTTTCTAAAATTTTCGTGACATATTTACATTGGCTTATGAAGATTGATCCGTCGCTTAACTTACTTATTTCTATCCCAAGGAAAGTATTTACATTTTTAGTGGACGTTGCCTTAAATTGTTGGTTTAATTTATACAAAAACTTATCCAAAAGAAATTCACATGTAGCAGCCAGAAGCCCATCATCCACATAAATGGCTAGAAGTATTTTCTCACTATTCATTTTACATATATAAAAGCAGGGATCAGATGCGCTTTGTTGAAAACCAAAATCTTCTAAGAACTTTGAAAAATATTCGGTCCAGCACCTTGGTGCTTGTTTTAACCCGTACAAACTTTTCTGTAATTTACATACCCTCGATGACTCATCATCAAATCCCTCAGGTTGTTTCATATAAATGTCTTCGGTTATCTTACCGTATAAAAAGGCAGTTTTTATATCAAATTGTGCAAGACATAATCCGTTGCGAGCTGCAATACTTAGCAATGTTCTTATCGTATCATAACGGACTACTGGACTAAACGTTTCTTTATAATCTAAACCCTCTACTTGATTGTAACCCTTTATAACTAATCGTGCCTTACACCGTTCAGTACCATCCGGATTAAGCTTTTTCGTATAAACCCACCTATTGCTAATAATTCTTTGGTTTTCCGGTTTGTCTACCAACACCCACGTTTGGTTTTCACGCAAAGATTCGATCTCATCCTGCATAGCTGTTCTCCATTTAGAACTCTCTTTAGATTTAATAGCCTCCATGTAGCTTGTAGGCAATCTTTCTGCGTAATACGTAATCGCACATCCATAAAAATCCGTCGGTCTTATCAATTGCCTATTCCTCAACTGTCGTGTCGAATTACTATCACTCGTACTCAAAGATTCAATATTTTCTATCTGATTATCCGGCTCAGAATCATCTCCCACACTAGTAAACGAATCTTCACTTGTTTCAAAGACTAAATTGTCTTTGTTTGTATTTGTATTTCTAATTTCAACAATAGATTTATTTGCAATCAAACTTTCCTTTTTAAACAAAACATCGCGACTTAAAACTATGTCTCTTAAACTAGGAATATAAATACGATAGCCTTTGCAACTATCTACATAACCAACAAAAAATCCTTTGATAGCCTTTATGTCAAATTTCTTTCGTTTGTTATCCGGTATATGAACAAAACATTCCGTACCAAAGATTTTAAGATTATCTACATTTGCAGTCTTACCGTACCATAAATTATAAGGAGTTTTTCCTGTCTGTTTTGATGGACCTGTACGATTTATAACATATACAGCAGTATTCATAGCTTCCGCCCATAAAAATAAAGGTAAGTTTGTATTTGAATAAATCATAGATCGCGCGGCTTCAGTTATAATGCGATTATCGCGTTCCGCGACCCCGTTCTGTTGTGGCGTGTAAGCAATGCTTATGGAATGTTTTATGCCTCGATTATTTAAAAAACTTTCTACTTGTTTACTCATGTATTCTTTGCCACCGTCGCTGTGAAGTTCTTTTATGTCTTTACCAAACTGATTTTTAATTTCTTTGCAAAACAATTTTATCTTTTCAAAAACTTCTGATTTTTCGCGTAAAAAATAAATGTTTCTAAAACCAGAATATTCATCTTTAAAAATTAAAGAGTATCGCTTTTTTCCTAAAGAATCTAATTGCATTGGTCCGCATATATCGGTATGTATGACTTCTCGAACATCTGTTGCACGTTCCGTTCTTTCATGGAAACTCAATCTATGCATCTTTCCGTATGCACATCCGTCACAAAAAACATTATCAACTACCACATTAATCCCCATATTTTCCAGAAAAGATTTAACGTGCCTTTTGTTTTGATGACAAAGTCGTTCATGCCATAACTGCAGAGTATCTACTTTATCGACAGCATAACATTCTTTCGGTTTCACAACACGGGCATCTAGTTTGTACAAATTACCGCTATCTGATCCTGTCGCTATAACATTATGATTACGCGTAAATATGCAATGCTTTCCGCGATTTGTAATCGAGAAATTAACACCCTTTTTAGCAACTACTTTTACCGAGAACAAATTTTGTTTTAAACGCGGTACATACAAAACATCATACATAGTGCCTGCAATCCATTCATCGTCTACAAAAGTCTCTATTTCAATATTACCTATCCCGTACGCGCAAATCTCTTCTCCGTTTCCAACCTTGATATTTACCGGATTCTCGAACTCTTCAAAAACATGAAACCAATCTCGTCGATGTGTCATATGATCAGATGCTCCTGAATCTATCAGCCAGCCATCTCCTGTAACAGCGCCGTTCACACCTACGAAGGCCTGCCTGATGTGTTTATGTTGTTGTGAAGAACCCCCATTATCCACCTTTGTCACTCTTCTTCCTTTCTTAGGGCAATTCCTGCTAAGGTGATTCTTCGACCCGCATGAATAACAACCGGGGCAATCCTTTTTCAAATGATCTCTCCGTCCACAAGTATAACAGACTGTTTGTTTATTGTTTCGCCCGTACTCGTCCTGATCTCTTCGATCATACCTATTACCAACAGCACTTCTGTGCTTTGAATTTGTAAACAGAGCAACTGTTGATTCGCGTGACTCGTCTTGTCCCTGAATTCTTAGCTCTTCCGCCATTAGCCTCGTGGTCAAATTTTCTAACGTTTTCTTCTGTTCGTCTACTGAGTCCCACGCGCTATGGAAATGATTAAATTTTGCTGGTAAAATACACAACACACGCGTTAGCACCATGGAATCGGGAATTTCACCACCAAGACTCTTCATTTTTGTAGCCAAATTTTCTAGTTTCGACAAATTATGCGCAACACTTTCATTTGGATCCCACTTGCACTCAAAAAACTTTTTCTGTACCAATGATAAAGTTTCATTAGATTTCATATCATACACAGAATTTAACTTCCTCCACATGTCCCTCGCCGTTGTACAGTTCAAAAGAAGATCTAGAGGTTTTTTCTCAACTGTCGTTACAATTAACTTTCGAGCAGCTTTATCCGCATTTTCAAACCGTTTAAGTTTCACGTCCCGATCCTGTATACTATCTGCAGGTTGTGTTAATCTTCCCTCACAGACATCCAATAGATCGTCCTCATTTTCCAATAAAGTGCGAACAATAAAACGCCACTGATGCCAGTTGGCCTTATCACGTAACTTTTCAATTTTCACACTTGTAAGTTCCATCTTAAATCTCGTAACCGTCTTTTATTTTCGAAAACTCACTTAATGTTCACTAAACGCGATAGTCTGGGCCCATAACCTGTTGTGGTTATTGGAGAAAGAATTTACTGAATGAAAGTTTAAAGAAGAAAAATTAACATTTAATATATAATAATACAAATACAGATAGTAAAGTGTTATAAATTTAACGCACTGGCACCCTTGCGAGTTTCACTACAATACATGTATCCTCTGCTCGAAACTAAACAGGTCTAATACAATACTTATAATGACAATGATAAGAGGTCGGTTCCCCACCCATTCGCCATGCACAACACAGACGTTGCGATCCTGCGTATAACGGGTGTTGAGTTCTTCTCCAACAGTTTTCGAGTTATTGACGAAAAATCTCTCCCCATAGTCGGTTCGGTGGCGAGTTCGAAAGTCACGAAAATACCGGAGTAACGTTCTGCATAGTCGGTTCGGTGCGCCTATCATCGCCGATCGTCGAACCGATGCTTCTACACATTAAATTATACTAAATATGGCTTTTTATATTCACTTTCGCATGTCTAAAATTTCCCGTTTTCGAGTATTTGACGATAAATCTTTCCGCATAGTCGGTTCGGTGGCGAGTTCGAAAGTCACGAAAATACCGGAGTAACTTTCTGCATAGTCGGTTCGGTGGGCTGATCCTCGAACCGATGCTTCTACACGTTAAATTACGTGAAATAAAGCGTTTTTATATTCACTTTCGCATGTCTAAAATGTCGCGTTTTCGAATTATTGACGAAAAATCTTTCCGCATAGTCGGTTCGGTGGCGAGTTCGAAAGTCACGAAAATACCGGAGTAAGGTTCTGCATAGTCGGTTCGGTGCGCCGATCATCGCCGATCCTCGAATCGATGCTTCTACACGTTAAATTACGTGAAATAAAGCGTTTTTATATCCACTTTCGCATGTCTAAAATGTCGCGTTTTCGAATTATTGACGTAAAATCTTTCCGCATAGTCGGTTCGGTGAAGAGTTCGAAAGTCACGAAAATACCGGAGTAACGTTCTGCATAGTCGGTTCGGTGCGCCTATCATCGCCGATCGTCGAACCGATGCTTCTACACATTAAATTATACTAAATATGGCTTTTTATATTCACTTTCGCATTTACAAAATTTCACGTTTTCGATTTATTGACGATAAATCTTTCCGCATAGTCGGTTCGGTGGCGAGTTCGAAAGTCACGAAAATACCGGAGTAACGTTCTGCATAGTCGGTTCGGTGCGCCTATCATCGCCGATCGTCGAACCGATGCTTCTACACATTAAATTATACTAAATATGGCTTTTTATATTCACTTTCGCATTTACAAAATTTCACGTTTTCGATTTATTGACGATAAATCTTTCCGCATAGTCGGTTCGGTGGCGAGTTCGAAAGTCACGAAAATACCGGAGTAACTTTCTGCATAGTCGGTTCGGTGGGCTGATCCTCGAACCGATGCTTCTACACGTTAAATTACGTGAAATAAAGCGTTTTTATATTCACTTTCGCATGTCTAAAATTTCCCGTTTTCGAGTATTTGACGATAAATCTTTCCGCATAGTCGGTTCGGTGGCGAGTTCGAAAGTCACGAAAATACCGGAGTAAGGTTCTGCATAGTCGGTTCGGTGCGCCGATCATCGCCGATCGTCGAGCCGATGCTTCTACACGTTAAATTACGTGAAATAAAGCGTTTTTATATCCACTTTCGCATGTCTAAAATGTCGCGTTTTCGAATTATTGACGTAAAATCTTTCCGCATAGTCGGTTCGGTGGAGAGTTCGAAAGTCACGAAAATACCGGAGCAACTTTCTGCATAGTCGGTTCGGTGCGCCGATCATCGCCGATCGTCGAAGCGATGCTTCTATACGGTAAATTATACTAAATATAGCGTTTTTATATTCACTTTCGCAGATCTAAAATTTCACGCTTCCGAGTTATTGACCAGAAATCTTTCCGCATAGTCGGTTCGGTGGCTAGTTCGAAAGTCACGAAAATACCGGAGTAGGGTTCTGCATAGTCGGTTCAGTGCGCCGATCATGGCCTATGGTCGAACCGATGCTTCTAAACGTTACATTACGTCAAATAAAGCGTTTTTATATTCACTTTCACATGTCTAAAATTTCGCGTTTTCGAGTTTTTGACGAAAAATCTTTCCGCATAGTCGGTTCGGTGGCGAGTTCGAAAGTACCGAAAATACCGGAGCAACTTTCTGCATAGTTGGTTCGGTGCGTCGATCATCGCCGATCGTCGAAGCCATGCTTCTATACGGTAAATTATACTAAATATAGCGTTTTTATATTCACATTCTCATGTCTAAAATTTCACGTTTCCGAGTTATTGACGAAAAATCTTTCCGCATAGTCGGTTCGGTGGCGAGTTCGATAGTACCGAAAGTATCTGAGTAAGGGTCTGCATAGTCGGTTCGGTGCGCCGACCGTCGCCGATCCTCGAACCGATGCTTCTACACGTTAAATTACGTGAAATAAAGCGTTTTTAAATCCACTTTCGCATGTCTAAAATGTCGCGTTTTTCAATTATTGACGAAAAATCTTTCCGCATAGTCGGTTCGGTGGCGAGTTCGAAAGTCACGAAAATACCGCAGCAACTTTCTGCATAGTTGGTTCGGTGCGCCGATCATCGCCGATCGTCGAACCGATGCTTCTACACGTTAAATTTCGTGAAATAAAGCGTTTTTATATTCACTTTCACAGGTCTAAAATTTCACGCTTTCGAGTTATTGACCAAAATCCTTTCTGCATAGTCGGTTACGTGCGCCGATCAGCGCCGATCGTCGAGCCGATGCTTCTACGCGTTAAATTATACTATATAAAGCGTTTTCATATTCACTTTTGCATTTACAAAATTTCACGTTTTCGAATTATTGACGAAAAATCTTTCCGCATAGTCGGTTCGGTGGCGAGTTCGAAAGTCACGAAAATACCGGAGTAACTTTCTGCATAGTCGGTTCGGTGCGCCGATCATCGCCGATCGTCGAATCGATGCTTCTACACATTAAATTATACTAAATATGGCGTTTTCATATTCACTCTTGCATTTACAAAATTTCACGTTTTCGAATTATTGACGAAAAATCTTTCCGCATAGTCGGTTAGGTGCGCCGATCAGCGCCGATCGTCGAGCCGACGCTTCTACGCGTTAAATTATACTATATAAAGCGTTTTCATATTCACTTTTGCATTTACAAAATTTCACGTTTTCGAGTTATTGACGAAAATCCTTTCTGCATAGTCGGTTCGGTGGAGAGTTCGAAAGTCACGAAAATACCGGAGCAACTTTCTGCATAGTCGGTTAGGTGCGCCGATCATCGCCGATCGTCGAACCGATGCTTCTACACGTTAAATTATACTATATAAAGCGTTTTTATATTCACCTTCGCATGTATGAAAATTCACGCTTCCGAGTTATTGACGAGAAATCTTTCCGCATAGTCGGTGCGGTGGAGAGTTCGAAAGTCACGAAAATACCGGAGCAACTTTCTGCATAGTCGGTTCGGTGCGCCGATCATCGCCGATCGTCGAATCGATGCTTCTACACGTTAAATTACGTGAAATAAAGCGTTTTTATATCCACTTTCGCATGTCTAAAATGTCGCGTTTTCGAATTATTGACGAAAAATCTTTCCGCATAGTCGGTTCGGTGGAGATTTCGAAAGTCACGAAAATACCGGGGTAACTGTCTGCATAGTTGGTTCGGTGCGCTGATCGTCGAACCGATGCTTCTACACGATATATTATACTAAATAAAGCGTTTTTATATTCACTTTCGCAGGTCTAAAATTTCACGCTTTCGAGTTATTGACGAAAATCCTTTCTGCATAGTCGGTTCGGTGGAGAGTTCGAAAGTCACGAAAATACCGGAGCAACGTTCGGCATAGTCGATTCGGTGCGCCGATCATCGCCGATCGTCGAAGCGATGCTTCTACACGTTAAATTATACTAAATAAAGCGTTTTTATATTCACCTTCGCATGTATGAAATTTCACGCTTCCGAGTTATTGACGATAAATCTTTCCGCATAGTCGGTTCGGTGGAGATTTCGAAAGTCACGAAAATACCGGAGTAACTGTCTGCATAGTCGGTTCGGTGCGCTGATCGTCGAACCGATGCTTCTACACGATATATTATACTAAATAAAGCGTTTTTCTATTCACTTTCGCAGGTCTAAAATTTCACGCTTTCGAGTTTTTGACGAAAATCCTTTCTGCATAGTCGGTTAGGTGCGCCGATCATCGCCGATCGTCGAACCGATGCTTCTACATGTTAAATTATACTATATAAAGCGTTTTTATATTCACCTTCGCATGTATGAAATTTCACGCTTCCGAGTTATTGACGAGAAATCTTTCCGCATAGTCGGTGCGGTGGAGAGTTCGAAAGTCACGAAAATAGCGGAGCAACTTTCTGCATAGTCGGTTCGGTGCGCCGATCATCGCCGATCGTCGAACCGATGCTTCTACACGTCAAAATTACGTTAAATAAAGCGTTTTTATATTCACTTTCGCAGGTCTAAAATTTCACGCTTTCGAGTTATTGACGAAAATCCTTTCTGCATAGTCGGTTCGGTGGAGAGTTCGAAAGTC
Source organism: Coelioxys conoideus (assembly GCA_947623535.1). Lineage (NCBI taxonomy): Eukaryota > Metazoa > Arthropoda > Insecta > Hymenoptera > Megachilidae > Coelioxys > Coelioxys conoideus. The sequence continues at coordinate 3,182,131 of CANQJN010000043.1, forward strand.
ACGAAAATACCGGAGCAACGTTCGGCATAGTCCATTCGGTGCGCCGATCATCGCCGATCGTCGAAGCGATGCTTCTACACGTTAAATTATACTAAATAAAGCGTTTTTATATTCACCTTCGCATGTATGAAATTTCACGCTTCCGAGTTATTGACGATAAATCTTTCCGCATAGTCGGTTCGGTGGAGATTTCGAAAGTCACGAAAATACCGGAGTAACTGTCTGCATAGTCGGTTCGGTGCGCTGATCGTCGAACCGATGCTTCTACACGATATATTATACTAAATAAAGCGTTTTTATATTCACTTTCGCAGGTCTAAAATTTCACGCTTTCGAGTTATTGACGAAAATCCTTTCTGCATAGTCGGTTCGGTGGAGAGTTCGAAAGTCACGAAAATACCGGAGCAACTTTCTGCATAGTCGGTTAGGTGCGCCGATCATCGCCGATCGTCGAACCGATGCTTCTACACGTTAAATTATACTATATAAAGCGTTTTTATATTCACCTTCGCATGTATGAAAATTCACGCTTCCGAGTTATTGACGAGAAATCTTTCCGCATAGTCGGTGCGGTGGAGAGTTCGAAAGTCACGAAAATACCGGAGCAACTTTCTGCATAGTCGGTTCGGTGCGCCGATCATCGCCGATCGTCGAATCGATGCTTCTACACGTTAAATTACGTGAAATAAAGCGTTTTTATATCCACTTCCGCATGTCTAAAATGTCGCGTTTTCGAATTATTGACGAAAAATCTTTCCGCATAGTCGGTTCGGTGGAGATTTCGAAAGTCACGAAAATACCGGGGTAACTGTCTGCATAGTTGGTTCGGTGCGCTGATCGTCGAACCGATGCTTCTACACGATATATTATACTAAATAAAGCGTTTTTATATTCACTTTCGCAGGTCTAAAATTTCACGCTTTCGAGTTATTGACGAAAATCCTTTCTGCATAGTCGGTTCGGTGGAGAGTTCGAAAGTCACGAAAATACCGGAGCAACGTTCGGCATAGTCGATTCGGTGCGCCGATCATCGCCGATCGTCGAAGCGATGCTTCTACACGTTCAATTATACTAAATAAAGCGTTTTTATATTCACCTTCGCATGTATGAAATTTCACGCTTCCGAGTTATTGACGATAAATCTTTCCGCATAGTCGGTTCGGTGGAGATTTCGAAAGTCACGAAAATACCGGAGTAACTGTCTGCATAGTCGGTTCGGTGCGCTGATCGTCGAACCGATGCTTCTACACGATATATTATACTAAATAAAGCGTTTTTCTATTCACTTTCGCAGGTCTAAAATTTCACGCTTTCGAGTTTTTGACGAAAATCCTTTCTGCATAGTCGGTTAGGTGCGCCGATCATCGCCGATCGTCGAACCGATGCTTCTACACGATATATTATACTAAATAAAGCGTTTTTCTATTCACTTTCGCAGGTCTAAAATTTCACGCTTTCGAGTTTTTGACGAAAATCCTTTCTGCATAGTCGGTTAGGTGCGCCGATCATCGCCGATCGTCGAACCGATGCTTCTACACGTTAAATTATACTATATAAAGCGTTTTTATATTCACCTTCGCATGTATGAAAATTCACGCTTCCGAGTTATTGACGAGAAATCTTTCCGCATAGTCGGTGCGGTGGAGAGTTCGAAAGTCACGAAAATACCGGAGCAACTTTCTGCATAGTCGGTTCGGTGCGCCGATCATCGCCGATCGTCGAACCGATGCTTCTACACGTCAAAATTACGTTAAATAAAGCGTTTTTATATTCACTTTCGCAGGTCTAAAATTTCACGCTTTCGAGTTATTGACGAAAATCCTTTCTGCATAGTCGGTTCGGTGGAGAGCTCGAAAGTCACGAAAATACCGGAGCAACGTTCGGCATAGTCGATTCGGTGCGCCGATCATCGCCGTTCGTCGAAGCGATGCTTCTACACGTTAAATTATACTAAATAAAGCGTTTTTGTATTCACCTTCGCATGTATGAAATTTCACGCTGCCGAGTTATTGACGATAAATCTTTCCACATAGTCGGTTCGGTGGCGAGTTCGAAAGTCACGAAAATACCGGCGTAACGTTCTGCGTATTCGGTTCGGTGCGCCGATCATCGCCGATCGTCGAACCGATGCTTCTACACGTTAAATTATACTATATAAAGCGTTTTTATATTCACCTTCGCATGTATGAAATTTCACGCTTCCGAGTTATTGACGAGAAATCTTTCCGCATAGTCGGTGCGGTGGAGAGTTCGAAAGTCACGAAAATAGCGGAGCAACTTTCTGCATAGTCGGTTCGGTGCGCCGATCATCGCCGATCGTCGAACCGATGCTTCTACACGTCAAAATTACGTTAAATAAAGCGTTTTTATATTCACTTTCGCAGGTCTAAAATTTCACGCTTTCGAGTTATTGACGAAAATCCTTTCTGCATAGTCGGTTCGGTGGAGAGTTCGAAAGTCACGAAAATACCGGAGCAACGTTCGGCATAGTCGATTCGGTGCGCCGATCATCGCCGATCGTCGAAGCGATGCTTCTACACGTTAAATTATACTAAATAAAGCGTTTTTATATTCACCTTCGCATGTATGAAATTTCACGCTTCCGAGTTATTGACGATAAATCTTTCCGCATAGTCGGTTCGGTGGAGATTTCGATAGTCACGAAAATACCGGAGTAACTGTCTGCATAGTCGGTTCGGTGCGCTGATCGTCGAACCGATGCTTCTACACGATATATTATACTAAATAAAGCGTTTTTATATTCACTTTCGCAGGTCTAAAATTTCACGCTTTCGAGTTATTGACGAAAATCCTTTCTGCATAGTCGGTTCGGTGGAGAGTTCGAAAGTCACGAACATACCGGAGCAACTTTCTGCATAGTCGGTTCGGTGCGCCGATCATCGCCGATCGTCGAATCGATGCTTCTACACGTTAAATTACGTGAAATGAAGCGTTTTTATATCCACTTTCGCATGTCTAAAATGTCGCATTTTCGAATTATTGACGAAAAATCTTTCCGCATAGTCGGTTCGGTGGAGATTTCGAAAGTCACGAAAATACCGGGGTAACTGTCTGCATAGTTGGTTCGGTGCGCTGATCGTCGAACCGATGCTTCTACACGATATATTATACTAAATAAAGCGTTTTTATATTCACTTTCGCAGGTCTAAAATTTCACGCTTTCGAGTTATTGACGAAAATCCTTTCTGCATAGTCGGTTCGGTGGAGAGTTCGAAAGTCACGAAAATACCGGAGCAACGTTCGGCATAGTCGATTCGGTGCGCCGATCATCGCCGATCGTCGAAGCGATGCTTCTACACGTTAAATTATACTAAATAAAGCGTTTTTATATTCACCTTCGCATGTATGAAATTTCACGCTTCCGAGTTATTGACGATAAATCTTTCCGCATAGTCGGTTCGGTGGAGATTTCGAAAGTCACGAAAATACCGGAGTAACTGTCTGCATAGTCGGTTCGGTGCGCTGATCGTCGAACCGATGCTTCTACACGATATATTATACTAAATAAAGCGTTTTTCTATTCACTTTCGCAGGTCTAAAATTTCACGCTTTCGAGTTTTTGACGAAAATCCTTTCTGCATAGTCGGTTAGGTGCGCCGATCATCGCCGATCGTCGAACCGATGCTTCTACACGATATATTATACTAAATAAAGCGTTTTTCTATTCACTTTCGCAGGTCTAAAATTTCACGCTTTCGAGTTTTTGACGAAAATCCTTTCTGCATAGTCGGTTAGGTGCGCCGATCATCGCCGATCGTCGAACCGATGCTTCTACACGTTAAATTATACTATATAAAGCGTTTTTATATTCACCTTCGCATGTATGAAATTTCACGCTTCCGAGTTATTGACGAGAAATCTTTCCGCATAGTCGGTGCGGTGGAGAGTTCGAAAGTCACGAAAATAGCGGAGCAACTTTCTGCATAGTCGGTTCGGTGCGCCGATCATCGCCGATCGTCGAACCGATGCTTCTACACGTCAAAATTACGTTAAATAAAGCGTTTTTATATTCACTTTCGCAGGTCTAAAATTTCACGCTTTCGAGTTATTGACGAAAATCCTTTCTGCATAGTCGGTTCGGTGGAGAGTTCGAAAGTCACGAAAATACCGGAGCAACGTTCGGCATAGTCGATTCGGTGCGCCGATCATCGCCGATCGTCGAAGCGATGCTTCTACACGTTAAATTATACTAAATAAAGCGTTTTTATATTCACCTTCGCATGTATGAAATTTCACGCTTCCGAGTTATTGACGATAAATCTTTCCGCATAGTCGGTTCGGTGGAGATTTCGATAGTCACGAAAATACCGGAGTAACTGTCTGCATAGTCGGTTCGGTGCGCTGATCGTCGAACCGATGCTTCTACACGATATATTATACTAAATAAAGCGTTTTTATATTCACTTTCGCAGGTCTAAAATTTCACGCTTTCGAGTTATTGACGAAAATCCTTTCTGCATAGTCGGTTCGGTGGAGAGTTCGAAAGTCACGAACATACCGGAGCAACTTTCTGCATAGTCGGTTCGGTGCGCCGATCATCGCCGATCGTCGAATCGATGCTTCTACACGTTAAATTACGTGAAATGAAGCGTTTTTATATCCACTTTCGCATGTCTAAAATGTCGCATTTTCGAATTATTGACGAAAAATCTTTCCGCATAGTCGGTTCGGTGGAGATTTCGAAAGTCACGAAAATACCGGGGTAACTGTCTGCATAGTTGGTTCGGTGCGCTGATCGTCGAACCGATGCTTCTACACGATATATTATACTAAATAAAGCGTTTTTATATTCACTTTCGCAGGTCTAAAATTTCACGCTTTCGAGTTATTGACGAAAATCCTTTCTGCATAGTCGGTTCGGTGGAGAGTTCGAAAGTCACGAAAATACCGGAGCAACGTTCGGCATAGTCGATTCGGTGCGCCGATCATCGCCGATCGTCGAAGCGATGCTTCTACACGTTAAATTATACTAAATAAAGCGTTTTTATATTCACCTTCGCATGTATGAAATTTCACGCTTCCGAGTTATTGACGATAAATCTTTCCGCATAGTCGGTTCGGTGGAGATTTCGAAAGTCACGAAAATACCGGAGTAACTGTCTGCATAGTCGGTTCGGTGCGCTGATCGTCGAACCGATGCTTCTACACGATATATTATACTAAATAAAGCGTTTTTCTATTCACTTTCGCAGGTCTAAAATTTCACGCTTTCGAGTTTTTGACGAAAATCCTTTCTGCATAGTCGGTTAGGTGCGCCGATCATCGCCGATCGTCGAACCGATGCTTCTACACGTTAAATTATACTATATAAAGCGTTTTTATATTCACCTTCGCATGTATGAAAATTCACGCTTCCGAGTTATTGACGAGAAATCTTTCCGCATAGTCGGTGCGGTGGAGAGTTCGAAAGTCACGAAAATACCGGAGCAACTTTCTGCATAGTCGGTTCGGTGCGCCGATCATCGCCGATCGTATAACCGATGCTGCTACACGTCAAAATTACGTTAAATAAAGCGTTTTTATATTCACTTTCGCAGGTCTAAAATTTCACGCTTTCGAGTTATTGACGAAAATCCTTTCTGCATAGTCGGTTCGGTGGAGAGCTCGAAAGTCACGAAAATACCGGAGCAACGTTCGGCATAGTCGATGCGGTGCGCCGATCATCGCCGTTCGTCGAAGCGATGCTTCTACACGTTAAATTATACTAAATAAAGCGTTTTTGTATTCACCTTCGCATGTATGAAATTTCACGCTGCCGAGTTATTGACGATAAATCTTTCCACATAGTCGGTTCGGTGGCGAGTTCGAAAGTCACGAAAATACCGGCGTAACGTTCTGCGTATTCGGTTCGGTGCGCCGATCATCGCCGATCGTCGAACCGATGCTTCTACACGTTAAATTATACTATATAAAGCGTTTTTATATTCACCTTCGCATGTATGAAATTTCACGCTTCCGAGTTATTGACGAGAAATCTTTCCGCATAGTCGGTGCGGTGGAGAGTTCGAAAGTCACGAAAATAGCGGAGCAACTTTCTGCATAGTCGGTTCGGTGCGCCGATCATCGCCGATCGTCGAAGCGATGCTTCTATACGGTAAATTATACTAAATAAAGCGTTTTTATATTCACTTTCGCAGGTCTAAAATTTCACGCTTTCGAGTTATTGACGAAAATCCTTTCTGCATAGTCGGTTCGGTGGAGAGTTCGAAAGTCACGAAAATACCGGAGCAACTTTCTGCATAGTCGGTTCGGTGCGCCGATCATCGCCGATCGTCGAACCGATGCTTCTACACGTCAAAATTACGTTAAATAAAGCGTTTTTATATCCACTTTCGCATGTCTAAAATGTCGCGTTTTCGAATTATTGACGAAAAATCTTTCCGCATAGTCGGTTCGGTGGCGAGTTCGAAAGTCACGAAAATTCCGGAGTAACTGTCTGCATAGTCGGTTCGGTGCGCTGATCGTCGAACCGATGCTTCTACGCGTTAAATTATACTATATAAAGCGTTTTCATATTCACTTTTGCATTTACAAAATTTCACGTTTTCGAATTATTGACGAAAAATCTTTCCGCATAGGCGGTTCGGTGGATAGTTCGAAAGTCACGAAAATACCGGAGTAACTGTCTGCATAGTCGGTTCGGTGCGCTGATCGTTGAACTGATGCTTCTACACGTTATATTATACAAAATATAGCGTTTTTATATTCACTTTCGCATGTCTAGAATGACATTATCGACAGTAATAATGATAATAACAGTAATAATAATGATAATAGTAATAACAATAAAAGTAATTGTAATAACAATAATAATAATGACAATAACGACAATAATAATGATAATATCAGTAATGATAATGATTATAGCAATACTATTAATGATAATAACAGAAATAATAATGATAATAAAAATAATAATAATGGTAATAACAATAATAATAATGGTAATAACAATAATAATTATGATAATAACACTAATAATAATGATAATAACAATAATAATGACGATAATAACATAAATAATAATGATAATAACAATAATAATAATAGTGTTAACAATAACAATAAAGACAATAACGACAATAATAATGATAATAGCAATACTAATAATGATAATAACAATAATAATAATGGTAATAACAATAATAATAATGATAATAACCCTAATAAGTATGATAATAACAACAATAATGATGATATTAACTATAATAATGATGATAATAACAATAATAATAATGATAATAACAATAATAGTAATGGTATAACAATAATAATAATGGCAATAACGACAATAATAATGATAATAACAATAATAGTAATGGTAATAACAATAAGAATAATGACTATAACGACTATAATAATGATAATAACAGTAATAGTAATGTTAATAACAATGATAATAACATTAATAATAATGATAATAACAACAATAATGATGATATTAACTATAATAATAATGATAATAACAGTAATAATAATGATAATAACAACAATAATGATGATCGTAACTATAATCATAATGATAATACCACTAATAACAATGATAATAACAATTATAGTTATGACAATAACGACAATAATAATGATAATAGCCATACTAATAATGATAATAACAGTAATAATAATGATAATAACAGTAATGATAATGATAATAGCAATACTAATAATGATAATAACAGGACTAATAATCATAATAACAGTAATGATAATGATAATATCAATACCAATAATGATAATGACAGTAATAATAATGATAATAACACTAATAATAATGATAATAACAATAATAATAATAGTGTTAACAATAACTATAATGACAATAACGACAATAATAATGATAATATCAGTAATGATAATGATTATAGCAATACTAATAATGATAATAACAGAAATAATAATGATAATAACAATAATAATAATGGTAATAACAATAATAATAATGGCAATAACAGTAATAATTATGATAATAACACTAATAATAATGATAATAACAATAATAATGACGATAATAACATAAATAATAATGATAATAACAATAATAATAATAGTGTTAACAATAACAATAATGATAATAACAGAAATAATAATGAGAATAACAATAATAATAATGATAGTAACAATAACAGTAATGGTAATGACAATAATAATAATGACTATAACGACTATAATAATGATAATAACATTAATAGTAATGTTAATAACAACAATAATAATGATAATAACATTAATAATAATGATAATAACAGTAATAATAATGGTAATAATAATAATAATAATGACAATAACAACAACAATAATAATGGTAATAACAATAATAATAATGATAATAACAGAAATAATAATGATAATAACAATAATAATAATGATAATAACAGAAGTAATAATGATAATAACAACAATAATGATGATATTAACTATAATAATAATAATAATAATAACACGAATAATAATGATAATAACAGAAATAATAATGATAATAACAATAATAATAATGATAATAACAGTAATAATAATGGTAATGAAAATAATAATAATAATAATAACAGTAATGATAATGATAATAGCGATACTAATAATGATAATAACAAAACTAATAATGATAATAACAATAATAATAATGATAATATCAGAAGTAATAATGATAATAACAACAATAATGATGATATTAACTATAATATTAATAATAATAATAATAACACGAATAATAATGTTAATAACAGTAATAATAATGGTAATAACACTAATAATAATGATAATAACAGAAATAATAATGAGAATAACAATAATAATAATGATAGTAACAATAACAGTAATGGTAATGACAATAATAATAATGACTATAACGACTATAATAATGATAATAACATTAATAGTAATGTTAATAACAACAATAATAATGATAATAACATTAATAATAATGATAATAACAACAATAATGATGATATTAACTATAATAATAATAATAATAATAATAATAATAATAATAATAACACGAATAGTAATGTTAATAACAGTAATAATAATGGTAATAACACTAATAATAATGATAATAACAATAAGAATAATGGTGTTAACAATAACAATAATGACAATAACGACAATAATAATGATAATATCAGTAATGATAATGATTATAGCAATACTATTAATGATAATAACAGAAATAATAATGATAATAACAATAATAATAATGGTAATAACAATAATAATAATGGCAATAACAGTAATAATTATGATAATAACACTAATAATAATGATAATAACAATAATAATGACCATAATAACATAAATAATAATGATAATAACAATAATAATAATGGTGTTAACAATAACAATAAAGACAATAACAGAAATAATAATGATAATAACAATAATAATAATGTTAATAACAATAATAATAATGACAATAACGACAATAATAATGATAATAGCAATAACAATAATGATACTAACAGAAATAATAATGGTAATAACAATAACAATAATTGTAATAACGCTAATAATTATGATAATAACAGTAATGCTAATGATAATAGCAATACGAATAATGATAATAACCGAAGTAATAATGATAATAACAACAATAATTATAGTAATAACAATAATAATAATGATAATAACAATAATAATAATGGTGTTAACAATAACAATAATGACAATAACGACAATAATAATGATAATACTAATAATGATAATGACAGTAATAATAATGATAATAACACTAATAATAATGATAATAACACTAATAATAATGATAATAACAATAATAATAATAGTGTTAACAATAACTATAATGACAATAACGACAATAATAATGATAATATCAGTAATGATAATGATTATAGCAATACTAATAATGATAATAACAGAAATAATAATGATATTAACAATAATAATAATGGTAATAACAATAATAATAATGGCAATAGCAGTAATAATTATGATAATAACACTAATAATAATGATAATAACAATAATAATGACGATAATAACATAAATAATAATGATAATAACAATAATAATAATAGTGTTAACAATAACAATAATGATAATAACAGAAATAATAATGAGAATAACAATAATAATAATGATAGTAACAATAACAGTAATGGTAATGACAATAATAATAATGACTATAACGACTATAATAATGATAATAACATTAATAGTAATGTTAATAACAACAATAATAATGATAATAACATTAATAATAATGATAATAACAGTAATAATAATGGTAATAATAATAATAATAATGACAATAACAACAACAATAATAATGGTAATAACAATAATAATAATGATAATAACAATAATAATAATGATAATAACAGAAGTAATAATGATAATAACAACAATAATGATGATATTAACTATAATAATAATAATAATAATAACACGAATAATAATGATAATAACAGGAATAATAATGATAATAACAATAATAATAATGATAATAACAGTAATAATAATGGTAATGAAAATAATAATTATGACAAAATCGAAAAATAATAATGATAATAAAAATAATAATAATAATAATAACAGTAATGATAATGATAATAGCGATACTAATAATGATAATAACAAAACTAATAATGATAATAACAATAATAATAATGATAATATCAGAAGTAATAATGATAATAACAACAATAATGATGATATTAACTATAATATTAATAATAATAATAATAACACGAATAATAATGTTAATAACAGTAATAATAATGGTAATAACACTAATAATAATGATAATAACAGAAATAATAATGAGAATAACAATAATAATAATGATAGTAACAAGAACAGTAATGGTAATGACAAGAATAATAATGACTATAACGAATATAATAATGATAATAACATTAATAGTAATGTTAATAACAACAATAATAATGATAATAACATTAATAATAATGATAATAACAACAATAATGATGATATTAACTATAACAATAATAATAATAATAACACGAATAATAATGTTAATAACAGTAATAATAATGGTAATAACACTAATAATAATGATAATAACAGAAATAATAATGAGAATAACAATAATAATAATGATAATAACAATAAGAATAATGGTGTTAACAATAACAATAATGACAATAAAGACAATAATAATGATAATATCAGTAATGATAATGATTATAGCAATACTATTAATGATAATAACAGAAATAATAATGATAATAAAAATAATAATAATGGTAATAACAATAATAATAATGGTAATAACAATAATAATTATGATAATAACACTAATAATAATGATAATAACAATAATAATGACGATAATAACATAAATAATAATGGTAATAACAATAATAATAATAGTGTTAACAATAACAATAAAGACAATAACGACAATAATAATGATAATAGCAATACTAATAATGATAATAACAGAAATAATAATGGTAATAACAATAATAATAATGATAATAACCCTAATAAGTATGATAATAACAACAATAATGATGATATTAACTATAATAATGATGATAATAACAATAATAATAATGATAATAACAATAATAGTAATGGTATAACAATAATAATAATGGCAATAACGACAATAATAATGATAATAACAATAATAGTAATGGTAATAACAATAAGAATAATGACTATAACGACTATAATAATGATAATAACAGTAATAGTAATGTTGATAACAATAATAACAATGATAATAACATTAATAATAATGATAATAACAACAATAATGATGATATTAACTATAATAATAATGATAATAACAGTAATAATAATGATAATAACAACAATAATGATGATCGTAACTATAATCATAATGATAATACCACTAATAACAATGATAATAACAATTATAGTTATGACAATAATGATAATAGCAATACTAATAATGATAATAACAGTAATAATAATGATAATAACAGTAATGATAATGATAATAGCAATACTAATAATGATAATAACAGGACTAATAATCATAATAACAGTAATGATAATGATAATAGCAATACCAATAATGATAATAACAATAATAATAATGGTGTTAACAATAACAATAATGACAATAACGACAATAATAATGATAATACCAGTAATGATAATTATAATAGCAATGCTAATAATGATAATGACAGTAATAATAATGATAATAACAGTAATAATAATGATAATAACAATAATAATAATAGTGTTAACAATAACTATAATGACAATAACGACAATAATAATGATAATACCAGTAATGATAATGATAATAGCAATACCAATAATGATAATAACAATAATAATAATGGTGTTAACAATAACAATAATGACAATAACGACAATAATAATGATAATACCAGTAATGATAATGATAATAGCAATACTAATAATGATAATGACAGTAATAATAATGATAATAACACTAATAATAATGATAATAACAATAATAATAATAGTGTTAACAATAACTATAATGACAATAATAATGATAATATCAGTAATGATAATGATTATAGCAATACTAATAATGATAATAACAGAAATAATAATGATAATAACAATAATAATAATGGTAATAACAATAATAATAATGGCAATAACAGTAATAATTATGATAATAACACTAATAATAATGATAATAACAATAATAATAATGGTGTTAACAATAACAATAAACACAATAACAGAAATAATAATGATAATAACAATAATAATAATGTTAATAACAATAATAATAATGACAATAACGACAATAATAATGATAATAGCAATAACAATAATGATACTAACAGAAATAATAATGGTAATAACAATAACAATAATTGTAATAACGCTAATAATTATGATAATAACAGTAATGCTAATGATAATAGCAATACGAATAATGATAATAACCGAAGTAATAATGATAATAACAACAATAATTATAGTAATAACAATAATAATAATGATAATAACAATAATAATAATGGTGTTAACAATAACAATAATGACAATAACGACAATAATAATGATAATACTAATAATGATAATGACAGTAATAATAATGATAATAACACTAATAATAATGATAATAACAGTAATAATAATGGTAATAATAATAATAATAATGACAATAACAACAATAATAATAATGGTAATAACAATAATAATAATGATAATAACAGAAATAATAATGATAATAACAATAATAATAATGGTGTTGACAATAACAATAGTGACAATAAAGACAATAATAATGATAATACCAGTAATGATAATTATAATAGCAATACTAATAATGATAATAACAGAAATAATAATGAAAATAACAATAATAATAATGGTAATAACAATAATAATAATGATAATAACACTAATAATAATGGTACTAACAATAATAATAATGGCAATAACGACAATAATAATGATAATCACAGTAATAATAATGATAATAACACTAATAATAATGGTAATAACAATAATAATTATGATAATAACACTAATAATAATGATAATAACACTAATAATAATGGTACTAACAATAACAATAATGACAATAACAACAATAATAATGATAATACCAGTAATGATAATGATAATAGCAATGCTAATAATGATAATGACAGTAATAATAATGATAATAACACTAATAATAATGATAATAACAATAATAATAATAGTGTTAACAATAACTATAATGACAATAACGACAATAATAATGATAATACCAGTAATGATAATGATAATAGCAATACCAGTAATGATAATAACGATAATAATAATGGTGTTAACAATAACAATAATGACAATAACGACAATAATAATGATAATACCAGTAATGATAATGATAATAGCAATACTAATAATGATAATGACAGTAATAATAATGATAATAACACTAATAATAATGATAATAACAATAATAATAATAGTGTTAACAATAACTATAATGACAATAACGACAATAATAATGATAATATCAGTAATGATAATGATTATAGCAATACTAATAATGATAATAACAGAAATAATAATGATATTAACAATAATAATAATGGTAATAACAATAATAATAATGGCAATAACAGTAATAATTATGATAATAACACTAACAATAATGATAATAACAATAATAATGACGATAATAACATAAATAATAATGATAATAACAATAATAATAATAGTGTTAACAATAACAATAATGATAATAACAGAAATAATAATGAGAATAACAATAATAATAATGATAGTAACAATAACAGTAATGGTAATGACAATAATAATAATGACTATAACGACTATAATAATGATAATAACATTAATAGTAATGTTAATAACAACAGTAATAATGATAATAACATTAATAATAATGATAATAACAGTAATAATAATGGTAATAATAATAATAATAATGACAATAACAACAACAATAATAATGGTAATAACAATAATAATAATGATAATAACAGAAATAATAATGATAATAACAATAATAATAATGATAATAACAGAAGTAATAATGATAATAACAACAATAATGATGATATTAACTATAATAATAATAATGATAATAACAGTAATAATAATGGTAATGAAAATAATAATTATGACAAAATCGAAAAATAATAATGATAATAAAAATAATAATAATAATAATAACAGTAATGATAATGATAATAGCGATACTAATAATGATAATAACAAAACTAATAATGATAATAACAATAATAATAATGATAATATCAGAAGTAATAATGATAATAACAACAATAATGATGATATTAACTATAATATTAATAATAATAATAATAACACGAATAATAATGTTAATAACAGTAATAATAATGGTAATAACACTAATAATAATGATAATAACAGAAATAATAATGAGAATAACAATAATAATAATGATAGTAACAATAACAGTAATGGTAATGACAATAATAATAATGACTATAACGACTATAATAATGATAATAACATTAATAGTAATGTTAATAACAACAATAATAATGATAATAACATTAATAATAATGATAATAACAACAATAATGATGATATTAACTATAATAATAATAATAATAATAATAATAATAATAATAACACGAATAGTAATGTTAATAACAGTAATAATAATGGTAATAACACTAATAATAATGATAATAACAGAAATAATAATGAGAATAACAATAATAATAATGATAATAACAATAAGAATAATGGTGTTAACAATAACAATAATGACAATAACGACAATAATAATGATAATATCAGTAATGATAATGATTATAGCAATACTATTAATGATAATAACAGAAATAATAATGATAATAAAAATAATAATAATGGTAATAACAATAATAATAATGGTAATAACAATAATAATTATGATAATAACACTAATAATAATGATAATAACAATAATAATAATAGTGTTAACAATAACAATAAAGACAATAACGACAATAATAATGATAATAGCAATACTAATAATGATAATAACAGTAATAATAATGATAATAACAGTAATGATAATGATAATAGCAATACTAATAATGATAATAACAGGACTAATAATCATAATAACAGTAATGATAATGATAATAGCAATACCAATAATGATAATAACAATAATAATAATGGTGTTAACAATAACAATAATGACAATAACGACAATAATAATGATAATACCAGTAATGATAATGATAATAGCAATACTAATAATGATAATGACAGTAATAATAATGATAATAACACTAATAATAATGATAATAACAATAATAATAATAGTGTTAACAATAACTATAATGACAATAATAATGATAATATCAGTAATGATAATGATTATAGCAATACTAATAATGATAATAACAGAAATAATAATGATAATAACAATAATAATAATGGTAATAACAATAATAATAATGGCAATAACAGTAATAATTATGATAATAACACTAATAATAATGATAATAACAATAATAATGACCATAATAACATAAATAATAATGATAATAACAATAATAATAATGGTGTTAACAATAACAATAAAGACAATAACAGAAATAATAATGATAATAACAATAATAATAATGTTAATAACAATAATAATAATGACAATAACGACAATAATAATGATAATAGCAATAACAATAATGATACTAACAGAAATAATAATGGTAATAACAATAACAATAATTGTAATAACGCTAATAATTATGATAATAACAGTAATGCTAATGATAATAGCAATACGAATAATGATAATAACCGAAGTAATAATGATAATAACAACAATAATTATAGTAATAACAATAATAATAATGATAATAACAATAATAATAATGGTGTTAACAATAACAATAATGACAATAACGACAATAATAATGATAATACTAATAATGATAATGACAGTAATAATAATGATAATAACACTAATAATAATGATAATAACAGTAATAATAATGGTAATAATAATAATAATAATGACAATAACAACAATAATAATGATAATACCAGTAATGATAATGATAATAGCAATGCTAATAATGATAATGACAGTAATAATAATGATAATAACACTAATAATAATGATAATAACAATAATAATAATAGTGTTAACAATAACTATAATGACAATAACGACAATAATAATGATAATACCAGTAATGATAATGATAATAGCAATACCAATAATGATAATAACAATAATAATAATGGTGTTAACAATAACAATAATGACAATAACGACAATAATAATGATAATACCAGTAATGATAATGATAATAGCAATACTAATAATGATAATGACAGTAATAATAATGATAATAACACTAATAATAATGATAATAACAATAATAATAATAGTGTTAACAATAACTATAATGACAATAATAATGATAATATCAGTAATGATAATGATTATAGCAATACTAATAATGATAATAACAGAAATAATAATGATAATAACAATAATAATAATGGTAATAACAATAATAATAATGGCAATAACAGTAATAATTATGATAATAACACTAATAATAATGATAATAACAATAATAATGACCATAATAACATAAATAATAATGATAATAACAATAATAATAATGGTGTTAACAATAACAATAAAGACAATAACAGAAATAATAATGATAATAACAATAATAATAATGTTAATAACAATAATAATAATGACAATAACGACAATAATAATGATAATAGCAATAACAATAATGATACTAACAGAAATAATAATGGTAATAACAATAACAATAATTGTAATAACGCTAATAATTATGATAATAACAGTAATGCTAATGATAATAGCAATACGAATAATGATAATAACCGAAGTAATAATGATAATAACAACAATAATTATAGTAATAACAATAATAATAATGATAATAACAATAATAATAATGGTGTTAACAATAACAATAATGACAATAACGACAATAATAATGATAATACTAATAATGATAATGACAGTAATAATAATCATAATAACACTAATAATAATGATAATAACAGTAATAATAATGGTAATAATAATAATAATAATGACAATAACAACAATAATAATAATGGTAATAACAATAATAATAATGATAATAACAGAAATAATAATGATAATAACAATAATAATAATGGTGTTGACAATAACAATAGTGACAATAAAGACAATAATAATGATAATACCAGTAATGATAATTATAATAGCAATACTAATAATGATAATAACAGAAATAATAATGAAAATAACAATAATAATAATGGTAATAACAATAATAATAATGATAATAACACTAATAATAATGGTACTAACAATAATAATAATGGCAATAACGACAATAATAATGATAATCACAGTAATAATAATGATAATAACACTAATAATAATGGTAATAACAATAATAATTATGATAATAACACTAATAATAATGATAATAACACTAATAATAATGGTACTAACAATAACAATAATGACAATAACGACAATAATAATGATAATACCAGTAATGATAATGATAATAGCAATACTAATAATGATAATGACAGTAATAATAATGATAATAACACTAATAATAATGATAATAACAATAACAATAATAGTGTTAACAATAACTATAATGACAATAATAATGATAATATCAGTAATGATAATGATTATAGCAATACTAATAATGATAATAACAGAAATAATAATGATAATAACAATAATAATAATGGTAATAACAATAATAATAATGGCAATAACAGTAATAATTATGATAATAACACTAATAATAATGATAATAACAATAATAATGACGATAATAACATAAATAATAATGATAATAACAATAATAATAATAGTGTTAACAATAACAATAATGATAATAACAGAAATAATAATGAGAATAACAATAATAATAATGATAGTAACAATAACAGTAATGGTAATGACAATAATAATAATGACTATAACGACTATAATAATGATAATAACATTAATAGTAATGTTAATAACAACAATAATAATGATAATAACATTAATAATAATGATAATAACAACAATAATGATGATATTAACTATAATAATAATAATAATAATAATAATAATAATAATAACACGAATAGTAATGTTAATAACAGTAATAATAGTGGTAATAACACTAATAATAATGATAATAACAGAAATAATAATGAGAATAACAATAATAATAATGATAATAACAATAAGAATAATGGTGTTAACAATAACAATAATGACAATAACGACAATAATAATGATAATATCAGTAATGATAATGATTATAGCAATACTATTAATGATAATAACAGAAATAATAATGATAATAAAAATAATAATAATGGTAATAACAATAATAATAATGGTAATAACAATAATAATTATGATAATAACACTAATAATAATGATAATAACAATAATAATAATAGTGTTAATAATAACAATAAAGACAATAACGACAATAATAATGATAATAGCAATACTAATAATGATAATAACAGTAATAATAATGATAATAACAGTAATGATAATGATAATAGCAATACTAATAATGATAATAACAGGACTAATAATCATAATAACAGTAATGATAATGATAATAGCAATAATAATAATGATAATAACAATAATAATAATGGTGTTAACAATAACAATAATGACAATAATGACAATAATAATGATAATACCAGTAATGATAATGATAATAGCAATACTAATAATGATAATGACAGTAATAATAATGATAATAACACTAATAATAATGATAATAACAATAATAATAATAGTGTTAACAATAACTATAATGACAATAATAATGATAATATCAGTAATGATAATGATTATAGCAATACTAATAATGATAATAACAGAAATAATAATGATAATAACAATAATAATAATGGTAATAACAATAATAATAATGGCAATAACAGTAATAATTATGATAATAACACTAATAATAATGATAATAACAATAATAATGACCATAATAACATAAATAATAATGATAATAACAATAATAATAATGGTGTTAACAATAACAATAAAGACAATAACAGAAATAATAATGATAATAACAATAATAATAATGTTAATAACAATAATAATAATGACAATAACGACAATAATAATGATAATAGCAATAACAATAATGATACTAACAGAAATAATAATGGTAATAACAATAACAATAATTGTAATAACGCTAATAATTATGATAATAACAGTAATGCTAATGATAATAGCAATACGAATAATGATAATAACCGAAGTAATAATGATAATAACAACAATAATTATAGTAATAACAATAATAATAATGATAATAACAATAATAATAATGGTGTTAACAATAACAATAATGACAATAACGACAATAATAATGATAATACTAATAATGATAATGACAGTAATAATAATGATAATAACACTAATAATAATGATAATAACAGTAATAATAATGGTAATAATAATAATAATAATGACAATAACAACAATAATAATAATGGTAATAACAATAATAATAATGATAATAACAGAAATAATAATGATAATAACAATAATAATAATGGTGTTGACAATAACAATAGTGACAATAAAGACAATAATAATGATAATACCAGTAATGATAATTATAATAGCAATACTAATAATGATAATAACAGAAATAATAATGAAAATAACAATAATAATAATGGTAATAACAATAATAATAATGATAATAACACTAATAATAATGGTACTAACAATAATAATAATGGCAATAACGACAATAATAATGATAATCACAGTAATAATAATGATAATAACACTAATAATAATGGTAATAACAATAATAATTATGATAATAACACTAATAATAATGATAATAACACTAATAATAATGGTACTAACAATAACAATAATGACAATAACAACAATAATAATGATAATACCAGTAATGATAATGATAATAGCAATGCTAATAATGATAATGACAGTAATAATAATGATAATAACACTAATAATAATGATAATAACAATAATAATAATAGTGTTAACAATAACTATAATGACAATAACGACAATAATAATGATAATACCAGTAATGATAATGATTATAGCAATACTAATAATGATAATAACAGAAATAATAATGATATTAACAATAATAATAATGGTAATAACAATAATAATAATGGCAATAGCAGTAATAATTATGATAATAACACTAATAATAATGATAATAACAATAATAATGACGATAATAACATAAATAATAATGATAATAACAATAATAATAATAGTGTTAACAATAACAATAATGATAATAACAGAAATAATAATGAGAATAACAATAATAATAATGATAGTAACAATAACAGTAATGGTAATGACAATAATAATAATGACTATAACGACTATAATAATGATAATAACATTAATAGTAATGTTAATAACAACAATAATAATGATAATAACATTAATAATAATGATAATAACAGTAATAATAATGGTAATAATAATAATAATAATGACAATAACAACAACAATAATAATGGTAATAACAATAATAATAATGATAATAACAATAATAATAATGATAATAACAGAAGTAATAATGATAATAACAACAATAATGATGATATTAACTATAATAATAATAATAATAATAACACGAATAATAATGATAATAACAGAAATAATAATGATAATAACAGTAATGATAATGATAATAGCAATACTAATTATGATAATAACAGGACTAATAATCATAATAACAGTAATGATAATGATAATAGCAATACCAATAATGATAATAACAATAATAATAATGGTGTTAACAATAACAATAATGACAATAACGACAATAATAATGATAATACCAGTAATGATAATGATAATAGCAATGCTAATAATGATAATGACAGTAATAATAATGATAATAACACTAATAATAATGATAATAACAATAATAATAATAGTGTTAACAATAACTATAATGACAATAACGACAATAATAATGATAATACCAGTAATGATAATGATAATAGCAATACCAATAATGATAATAACAATAATAATAATGGTGTTAACAATAACAATAATGACTATAACGACAATAATAATGATAATACCAGTAATGATAATGATAATAGCAATACTAATAATGATAATGACAGTAATAATAATGATAATAACACTAATAATAATGATAATAACAATAATAATAATAGTGTTAACAATAACTATAATGACAATAATAATGATAATATCAGTAATGATAATGATTATAGCAATACTAATAATGATAATAACAGAAATAATAATGATAATAACAATAATAATAATGGTAATAACAATAATAATAATGGCAATAACAGTAATAATTATGATAATAACACTAATAATAATGATAATAACAATAATAATGACCATAATAACATAAATAATAATGATAATAACAATAATAATAATGGTGTTAACAATAACAATAAAGACAATAACAGAAATAATAATGATAATAACAATAATAATAATGTTAATAACAATAATAATAATGACAATAACGACAATAATAATGATAATAGCAATAACAATAATGATACTAACAGAAATAATAATGGTAATAACAATAACAATAATTGTAATAACGCTAATAACTATGATAATAACAGTAATGCTAATGATAATAGCAATACGAATAATGATAATAACCGAAGTAATAATGATAATAACAACAATAATTATAGTAATAACAATAATAATAATGATAATAACAATAATAATAATGGTGTTAACAATAACAATAATGACAATAACGACAATAATAATGATAATACTAATAATGATAATGACAGTAATAATAATGATAATAACACTAATAATAATGATAATAACAGTAATAATAATGGTAATAATAATAATAATAATGACAATAACAACAATAATAATAATGGTAATAACAATAATAATAATGATAATAACAGAAATAATAATGATAATAACAATAATAATAATGGTGTTGACAATAACAATAGTGACAATAAAGACAATAATAATGATAATACCAGTAATGATAATTATAATAGCAATACTAATAATGATAATAACAGAAATAATAATGAAAATAACAATAATAATAATGGTAATAACAATAATAATAATGATAATAACACTAATAATAATGGTACTAACAATAATAATAATGGCAATAACGACAATAATAATGATAATCACAGTAATAATAATGATAATAACACTAATAATAATGGTAATAACAATAATAATTATGATAATAACACTAATAATAATGATAATAACACTAATAATAATGGTACTAACAATAACAATAATGACAATAACAACAATAATAATGATAATACCAGTAATGATAATGATAATAGCAATGCTAATAATGATAATGACAGTAATAATAATGATAATAACACTAATAATAATGATAATAACAATAATAATAATAGTGTTAACAATAACTATAATGACAATAACGACAATAATAATGATAATACCAGTAATGATAATGATAATAGCAATACCAGTAATGATAATAACGATAATAATAATGGTGTTAACAATAACAATAATGACAATAACGACAATAATAATGATAATACCAGTAATGATAATGATAATAGCAATACTAATAATGATAATGACAGTAATAATAATGATAATAACACTAATAATAATGATAATAACAATAATAATAATAGTGTTAACAATAACTATAATGACAATAACGACAATAATAATGATAATATCAGTAATGATAATGATTATAGCAATACTAATAATGATAATAACAGAAATAATAATGATATTAACAATAATAATAATGGTAATAACAATAATAATAATGGCAATAGCAGTAATAATTATGATAATAACACTAATAATAATGATAATAACAATAATAATGACGATAATAACATAAATAATAATGATAATAACAATAATAATAATAGTGTTAACAATAACAATAATGATAATAACAGAAATAATAATGAGAATAACAATAATAATAATGATAGTAACAATAACAGTAATGGTAATGACAATAATAATAATGACTATAACGACTATAATAATGATAATAACATTAATAGTAATGTTAATAACAACAATAATAATGATAATAACATTAATAATAATGATAATAACAGTAATAATAATGGTAATAATAATAATAATAATGACAATAACAACAACAATAATAATGGTAATAACAATAATAATAATGATAATAACAATAATAATAATGATAATAACAGAAGTAATAATGATAATAACAACAATAATGATGATATTAACTATAATAATAATAATAATAATAACACGAATAATAATGATAATAACAGAAATAATAATGATAATAACAATAATAATAATGATAATAACAGTAATAATAATGGTAATGAAAATAATAATTATGACAAAATCGAAAAATAATAATGATAATAAAAATAATAATAATAATAATAACAGTAATGATAATGATAATAGCGATACTAATAATGATAATAACAAAACTAATAATGATAATAACAATAATAATAATGATAATATCAGAAGTAATAATGATAATAACAACAATAATGATGATATTAACTATAATATTAATAATAATAATAATAACACGAATAATAATGTTAATAACAGTAATAATAATGGTAATAACACTAATAATAATGATAATAACAGAAATAATAATGAGAATAACAATAATAATAATGATAGTAACAAGAACAGTAATGGTAATGACAATAATAATAATGACTATAACGAATATAATAATGATAATAACATTAATAGTAATGTTAATAACAACAATAATAATGATAATAACATTAATAATAATGATAATAACAACAATAATGATGCTATTAACTATAACAATAATAATAATAATAACACGAATAATAATGTTAATAACAGTAATAATAATGGTAATAACACTAATAATAATGATAATAACAGAAATAATAATGAGAATAACAATAATAATAATGATAATAACAATAAGAATAATGGTGTTAACAATAACAATAATGACAATAAAGACAATAATAATGATAATATCAGTAATGATAATGATTATAGCAATACTATTAATGATAATAACAGAAATAATAATGATAATAAAAATAATAATAATGGTAATAACAATAATAATAATGGTAATAACAATAATAATTATGATAATAACACTAATAATAATGATAATAACAATAATAATGACGATAATAACATAAATAATAATGGTAATAACAATAATAATAATAGTGTTAACAATAACAATAAAGACAATAACGACAATAATAATGATAATAGCAATACTAATAATGATAATAACAGAAATAATAATGGTAATAACAATAATAATAATGATAATAACCCTAATAAGTATGATAATAACAACAATAATGATGATATTAACTATAATAATGATGATAATAACAATAATAATAATGATAATAACAATAATAGTAATGGTATAACAATAATAATAATGGCAATAACGACAATAATAATGATAATAACAATAATAGTAATGGTAATAACAATAAGAATAATGACTATAACGACTATAATAATGATAATAACAGTAATAGTAATGTTGATAACAATAATAACAATGATAATAACATTAATAATAATGATAATAACAACAATAATGATGATATTAACTATAATAATAATGATAATAACAGTAATAATAATGATAATAACAACAATAATGATGATCGTAACTATAATCATAATGATAATACCACTAATAACAATGATAATAACAATTATAGTTATGACAATAATGATAATAGCAATACTAATAATGATAATAACAGTAATAATAATGATAATAACAGTAATGATAATGATAATAGCAATACTAATAATGATAATAACAGGACTAATAATCATAATAACAGTAATGATAATGATAATAGCAATACCAATAATGATAATAACAATAATAATAATGGTGTTAACAATAACAATAATGACAATAACGACAATAATAATGATAATACCAGTAATGATAATTATAATAGCAATGCTAATAATGATAATGACAGTAATAATAATGATAATAACACTAATAATAATGATAATAACAATAATAATAATAGTGTTAACAATAACTATAATGACAATAACGACAATAATAATGATAATACCAGTAATGATAATGATAATAGCAATACCAATAATGATAATAACAATAATAATAATGGTGTTAACAATAACAATAATGACAATAACGACAATAATAATGATAATACCAGTAATGATAATGATAATAGCAATACTAATAATGATAATGACAGTAATAATAATGATAATAACACTAATAATAATGATAATAACAATAATAATAATAGTGTTAACAATAACTATAATGACAATAATAATGATAATATCAGTAATGATAATGATTATAGCAATACTAATAATGATAATAACAGAAATAATAATGATAATAACAATAATAATAATGGTAATAACAATAATAATAATGGCAATAACAGTAATAATTATGATAATAACACTAATAATAATGATAATAACAATAATAATGACCATAATAACATAAATAATAATGATAATAACAATAATAATAATGGTGTTAACAATAACAATAAAGACAATAACAGAAATAATAATGATAATAACAATAATAATAATGTTAATAACAATAATAATAATGACAATAACGACAATAATAATGATAATAGCAATAACAATAATGATACTAACAGAAATAATAATGGTAATAACAATAACAATAATTGTAATAACGCTAATAATTATGATAATAACAGTAATGCTAATGATAATAGCAATACGAATAATGATAATAACCGAAGTAATAATGATAATAACAACAATAATTATAGTAATAACAATAATAATAATGATAATAACAATAATAATAATGGTGTTAACAATAACAATAATGACAATAACGACAATAATAATGATAATACTAATAATGATAATGACAGTAATAATAATGATAATAACACTAATAATAATGATAATAACAGTAATAATAATGGTAATAATAATAATAATAATGACAATAACAACAATAATAATAATGGTAATAACAATAATAATAATGATAATAACAGAAATAATAATGATAATAACAATAATAATAATGGTGTTGACAATAACAATAGTGACAATAAAGACAATAATAATGATAATACCAGTAATGATAATTATAATAGCAATACTAATAATGATAATAACAGAAATAATAATGAAAATAACAATAATAATAATGGTAATAACAATAATAATAATGATAATAACACTAATAATAATGGTACTAACAATAATAATAATGGCAATAACGACAATAATAATGATAATCACAGTAATAATAATGATAATAACACTAATAATAATGGTAATAACAATAATAATTATGATAATAACACTAATAATAATGATAATAACACTAATAATAATGGTACTAACAATAACAATAATGACAATAACAACAATAATAATGATAATACCAGTAATGATAATGATAATAGCAATGCTAATAATGATAATGACAGTAATAATAATGATAATAACACTAATAATAATGATAATAACAATAATAATAATAGTGTTAACAATAACTATAATGACAATAACGACAATAATAATGATAATACCAGTAATGATAATGATAATAGCAATACCAGTAATGATAATAACGATAATAATAATGGTGTTAACAATAACAATAATGACAATAACGACAATAATAATGATAATACCAGTAATGATAATGATAATAGCAATACTAATAATGATAATGACAGTAATAATAATGATAATAACACTAATAATAATGATAATGACAATAATAATAATGGCAATAGCAGTAATAATTATGATAATAACACTAATAATAATGATAATAACAATAATAATGACGATAATAACATAAATAATAATGATAATAACAATAATAATAATAGTGTTAACAATAACAATAATGATAATAACAGAAATAATAATGAGAATAACAATAATAATAATGATAGTAACAATAACAGTAATGGTAATGACAATAATAATAATGACTATAACGACTATAATAATGATAATAACATTAATAGTAATGTTAATAACAACAGTAATAATGATAATAACATTAATAATAATGATAATAACAGTAATAATAATGGTAATAATAATAATAATAATGACAATAACAACAACAATAATAATGGTAATAACAATAATAATAATGATAATAACAGAAATAATAATGATAATAACAATAATAATAATGATAATAACAGAAGTAATAATGATAATAACAACAATAATGATGATATTAACTATAATAATAATAATGATAATAACAGTAATAATAATGGTAATGAAAATAATAATTATGACAAAATCGAAAAATAATAATGATAATAAAAATAATAATAATAATAATAACAGTAATGATAATGATAATAGCGATACTAATAATGATAATAACAAAACTAATAATGATAATAACAATAATAATAATGATAATATCAGAAGTAATAATGATAATAACAACAATAATGATGATATTAACTATAATATTAATAATAATAATAATAACACGAATAATAATGTTAATAACAGTAATAATAATGGTAATAACACTAATAATAATGATAATAACAGAAATAATAATGAGAATAACAATAATAATAATGATAGTAACAATAACAGTAATGGTAATGACAATAATAATAATGACTATAACGACTATAATAATGATAATAACATTAATAGTAATGTTAATAACAACAATAATAATGATAATAACATTAATAATAATGATAATAACAACAATAATGATGATATTAACTATAATAATAAAAATAATAATAATAATAATAATAATAACACGAATAGTAATGTTAATAACAGTAATAATAATGGTAATGACACTAATAATAATGATAATAACAGAAATAATAATGAGAATAACAATAATAATAATGATAATAACAATAAGAATAATGGTGTTAACAATAACAATAATGACAATAACGACAATAATAATGATAATATCAGTAATGATAATGATTATAGCAATACTATTAATGATAATAACAGAAATAATAATGATAATAAAAATAATAATAATGGTAATAACAATAATAATAATGGTAATAACAATTATAATTATGATAATAACACTAATAATAATGATAATAACAATAATAATAATAGTGTTAACAATAACAATAAAGACAATAACGACAATAATAATGATAATAGCAATACTAATAATGATAATAACAGTAATAATAATGATAATAACAGTAATGATAATGATAATAGCAATACTAATAATGATAATAACAGGACTAATAATCATAATAACAGTAATGATAATGATAATAGCAATACCAATAATGATAATAACAATAATAATAATGGTGTTAACAATAACAATAATGACAATAACGACAATAATAATGATAATACCAGTAATGATAATGATAATAGCAATACTAATAATGATAATGACAGTAATAATAATGATAATAACACTAATAATAATGATAATAACAATAATAATAATAGTGTTAACAATAACTATAATGACAATAATAATGATAATATCAGTAATGATAATGATTATAGCAATACTAATAATGATAATAACAGAAATAATAATGATAATAACATTAATAATAATGGTAATAACAATAATAATAATGGCAATAACAGTAATAATTATGATAATAACACTAATAATAATGATAATAACAATAATAATGACCATAATAACATAAATAATAATGATAATAACAATAATAATAATGGTGTTAACAATAACAATAAAGACAATAACAGAAATAATAATGATAATAACAATAATAATAATGTTAATAACAATAATAATAATGACAATAACGACAATAATAATGATAATAGCAATAACAATAATGATACTAACAGAAATAATAATGGTAATAACAATAACAATAATTGTAATAACGCTAATAATTATGATAATAACAGTAATGCTAATGATAATAGCAATACGAATAATGATAATAACCGAAGTAATAATGATAATAACAACAATAATTATAGTAATAACAATAATAATAATGATAATAACAATAATAATAATGGTGTTAACAATAACAATAATGACAATAACGACAATAATAATGATAATACTAATAATGATAATGACAGTAATAATAATGATAATAACACTAATAATAATGATAATAACAGTAATAATAATGGTAATAATAATAATAATAATGACAATAACAACAATAATAATGATAATACCAGTAATGATAATGATAATAGCAATGCTAATAATGATAATGACAGTAATAATAATGATAATAACACTAATAATAATGATAATAACAATAATAATAATAGTGTTAACAATAACTATAATGACAATAACGACAATAATAATGATAATACCAGTAATGATAATGATAATAGCAATACCAATAATGATAATAACAATAATAATAATGGTGTTAACAATAACAATAATGACAATAACGACAATAATAATGATAATACCAGTAATGATAATGATAATAGCAATACTAATAATGATAATGACAGTAATAATAATGATAATAACACTAATAATAATGATAATAACAATAATAATAATAGTGTTAACAATAACTATAATGACAATAACGACAATAATAATGATAATATCAGTAATGATAATGATTATAGCAATACTAATAATGATAATAACAGAAATAATAATGATATTAACAATAATAATAATGGTAATAACAATAATAATAATGGCAATAACAGTAATAATTATGATAATAACACTAATAATAATGATAATAACAATAATAATGACGATAGTAACATAAATAATAATGATAATAACAATAATAATAATAGTGTTAACAATAACAATAAAGACAATAACGACAATAATAATGATAATAGCAATACTAATAATGATAATAACAGTAATAATAATGATAATAACAGTAATGATAATGATAATAGCAATACTAATAAAGATAATAACAGGACTAATAATCATAATAACAGTAATGATAATGATAATAGCAATACCAATAATGATAATAACAATAATAATAATGGTGTTAACAATAACAATAATGACAATAACGACAATAATAATGATAATACCAATAATGATAATGATAATAGCAATACTAATAATGATAATGACAGTAATAATAATGATAATAACACTAATAATAATGATAATAACAATAATAATAATAGTGTTAACAATAACTATAATGACAATAACGACAATAATAATGATAATATCAGTAATGATAATGATTATAGCAATACTAATAATGATAATAACAGAAATAATAATGATATTAACAATAATAATAATGGTAATAACAATAATAATAATGGCAATAACAGTAATAATTATGATAATAACACTAATAATAATGATAATAACAGAAATAATAATGATAATAACAATAATAATAATGATAATAACAGAAGTAATAATGATAATAACAACAATAATGATGATATTAACTATAATAATAATAATAATAATAACACGAATAATAATGATAATAACAATAATAATAATGATAATAACAGTAATAATAATGGTAATGAAAATAATAATTATGACAAAATCGAAAAATAATAATGATAATAAAAATAATAATAATAATAATAACAGTAATGATAATGATAATAGCGATACTAATAATGATAATAACAAAACTAATAATGATAATAACAATAATAATAATGATAATATCAGAAGTAATAATGATAATAACAACAATAATGATGATATTAACTATAATATTAATAATAATAATAATAACACGAATAATAATGTTAATAACAGTAATAATAATGGTAATAACACTAATAATAATGATAATAACAGAAATAATAATGAGAATAACAATAATAATAATGATAGTAACAATAACAGTAATGGTAATGACAATAATAATAATGACTATAACGACTATAATAATGATAATAACATTAATAGTAATGTTAATAACAACAATAATAATGATAATAACATTAATAATAATGATAATAACAACAATAATGATGATATTAACTATAACAATAATAATAATAATAATAATAATAACACGAATAATAATGTTAATAACAGTAATAATAATGGTAATAACACTAATAATAATGATAATAACAGAAATAATAATGAGAATAACAATAATAATAATGATAATAACAATAAGAATAATGGTGTTAACAATAACAATAATGACAATAAAGACAATAATAATGATAATATCAGTAATGATAATGATTATAGCAATACTATTAATGATAATAACAATAATAATAATAGTGTTAACAATAACAATAAAGACAATAACGACAATAATAATGATAATAGCAATACTAATAATGATAATAACAGTAATAATAATGATAATAACAGTAATGATAATGATAATAGCAATACTAATAATGATAATAACAGGACTAATAATCATAATAACAGTAATGATAATGATAATAGCAATACCAATAATGATAATAACAATAATAATAATGGTGTTAACAATAACAATAATGACAATAACGACAATAATAATGATAATACCAATAATGATAATGATAATAGCAATACTAATAATGATAATGACAGTAATAATAATGATAATAACACTAATAATAATGATAATAACAATAATAATAATAGTGTTATCAATGACTATAATGACAATAATAATGATAATATCAGTAATGATAATGATTATAGCAATACTAATAATGATAATAACAGAAATAATAATGATAATAACAATAATAATAATGGTAATAACAATAATAATAATGGCAATAACAGTAATAATTATGATAATAACACTAATAATAATGATAATAACAATAATAATGACCATAATAACATAAATAATAATGATAATAACAATAATAATAATGGTGTTAACAATAACAATAAAGACAATAACAGAAATAATAATGATAATAACAATAATAATAATGTTAATAACAATAATAATAATGACAATAACGACAATAATAATGATAATAGCAATAACAATAATGATACTAACAGAAATAATAATGGTAATAACAATAACAATAATTGTAATAACGCTAATAATTATGATAATAACAGTAATGATAATAGCAATACGAATAATGATAATAACCGAAGTAATAATGATAATAACAACAATAATTATAGTAATAACAATAATAATAATGATAATAACAATAATAATAATGGTGTTAACAATAACAATAATGACAATAACGACAATAATAATGATAATACTAATAATGATAATGACAGTAATAATAATGATAATAACACTAATAATAATGATAATAACAGTAATAATAATGGTAATAATAATAATAATAATGACAATAACAACAATAATAATAATGATAATAACAGAAATAATAATTATAATAACAATAATAATAATGGTGTTGACAATAACAATAGTGACAATAAAGACAATAATAATGATAATACCAGTAATGATAATTATAATAGCAATACTAATAATGATAATAACAGAAATAATAATGAAAATAACAATAATAATAATGGTAATAACAATAATAATAATGATAATAACACTAATAATAATGGTACTAACAATAATAATAATGGCAATAACGACAATAATAATGATAATCACAGTAATAATAATGATAATAACACTAATAATAATGGTAATAACAATAATAATTATGATAATAACACTAATAATAATGATAATAACACTAATAATAATGGTACTAACAATAACAATAATGACAATAACAACAATAATAATGATGATAACAGTAATGATAATGATAATAGCAATACTAATAATGATAATAACAGTAATAATAATAATAATAACAATAATAATAATGATAATAACAATAATAATAATGGTAATAACAGGAATGATAATGATAATAGCAATACTAATAATGATAATAACAGTAATAATAATGGTACTAACAATAATAATAATGGCAATAACGACAATAATAATGATAATCACAGTAATAATAATGATAATAACACTAATAATAATGGTAATAACAATAATAATAATGATAATAAAGGAAATAATAATTATAATAACAATAATAATAATGGTAATAACAATAAAAAAATGATAATAACAGAAATAATATTGATAATAACGATAATAATAACGATAATAAGAGAAATAATAATGATAATAACAATAATAATAATGGTAATAACAATAATAATAATGGTGTTAACAATAACAATAATGACAATAACGACAATAATAATGATAATACCAGTAATGATAATGATAATAGCAGTACTAATATTGATAATAACAGAACTAATAATCATAATGACGGTAATGATAATGATAATAACAGAAATAATAATGTTAATAACAATAATAATAAGGACATTATCGACTGTAATAATGATAATAACGGTAACAGTAATGATAAAAACATCAATAATGATGATATTAATTATAATAATAATAATAATAGTAACACTAATAAGAATGATAATAACAGTAATAATAATAATAATAACAATAATAATAATGATAATAACAGAAATAATAATGATAATAACAGAAATAATAATGGTAATAACAATAATAATAATGATAATAAAAGAAATAATAACGATTATAACAATAATAATAATGGTAATATCAATAATAATAATGATAGTAACAGAAGTAATAACGATAATAACAATAATAATAACGATAATAAGAGAAATAATTATGATAATAACACTAATAATAATGATAATAACAATAATAATAATAGTGTTAACAATAACTATAATGACAATAACGACAATAATAATGATAATACCAGTAATGATAATGATAATAGCAATACCAATAATGATAATAACAATAATAATAATGGTGTTAACAATAACAATAATGACAATAACGACAATAATAATGATAATACCAATAATGATAATGATAATAGCAATACTAATAATGATAATGACAGTAATAATAATGATAATAACACTAATAATAATGATAATAACAATAATAATAATAGTGTTAACAATAACTATAATGACAGTAACGACAATAATAATGATAATATCAGTAATGATAATGATTATAGCAATACTAATAATGATAATAACAGAAATAATAATGATATTAACAATAATAATAATGGTAATAACAATAATAATAATGGCAATAACAGTAATAATTATGATAATAACACTAATAATAATGATAATAACAATAATAATGACGATAATAACATAAATAATAATGATAATAACAATAATAATAATAGTGTTAACAATAACAATAAAGACAATAACGACAATAATAATGATAATAGCAATACTAATAATGATAATAACAGTAATAATAATGATAATAACAGTAATGATAATGATAATAGCAATACTAATAATGATAATAACAGGACTAATAATCATAATAACAGTAATGATAATGATAATAGCAATACCAATAATGATAATAACAATAATAATAATGGTGTTAACAATAACAATAATGACAATAACGACAATAATAATGATAATACCAATAATGATAATGATAATAGCAATACTAATAATGATAATGACAGTAATAATAATGATAATAACACTAATAATAATGATAATAACAATAATAATAATGATAATAACAATAATAATAATAGTGTTAACAATAACTATAATGACAATAACGACAATAATAATGATAATATCAGTAATGATAATGATTATAGCAATACTAATAATGATAATAACAGAAATAATAATGATATTAACAATAATAATAATGGTAATAACAATAATAATAATGGCAATAACAGTAATAATTATGATAATAACACTAATAATAATGATAATAACAATAATAATGACGATAATAACATAAATAATAATGATAATAACAATAATAATAATAGTGTTAACAATAACAATAATGATAATAACAGAAATAATAATGAGAATAACAATAATAATAATGATAGTAACAATAACAGTAATGGTAATGACAATAATAATAATGACTATAACGACTATAATAATGATAATAACATTAATAGTAATGTTAATAACAACAATAATAATGATAATAACATTAATAATAATGATAATAACAGTAATAATAATGGTAATAATAATAATAATAATGACAATAACAACAACAATAATAATGGTAATAACAATAATAATAATGATAATAACAGAAATAATAATGATAATAACAATAATAATAATGATAATAACAGAAGTAATAATGATAATAACAACAATAATGATGATATTAACTATAATAATAATAATAATAATAACACGAATAATAATGATAATAACAATAATAATAATGATAATAACAGTAATAATAATGGTAATGAAAATAATAATTATGACAAAATCGAAAAATAATAATGATAATAAAAATAATAATAATAATAATAACAGTAATGATAATGATAATAGCGATACTAATAATGATAATAACAAAACTAATAATGATAATAACAATAATAATAATGATAATATCAGAAGTAATAATGATAATAACAACAATAATGATGATATTAACTATAATATTAATAATAATAATAATAACACGAATAATAATGTTAATAACAGTAATAATAATGGTAATAACACTAATAATAATGATAATAACAGAAATAATAATGAGAATAACAATAATAATAATGATAGTAACAATAACAGTAATGGTAATGACAATAATAATAATGACTATAACGACTATAATAATGATAATAACATTAATAGTAATGTTAATAACAACAATAATAATGATAATAACATTAATAATAATGATAATAACAACAATAATGATGATATTAACTATAACAATAATAATAATAATAATAATAATAACACGAATAATAATGTTAATAACAGTAATAATAATGGTAATAACACTAACAATAATGATAATAACAGAAATAATAATGAGAATAACAATAATAATAATGATAATAACAATAAGAATAATGGTGTTAACAATAACAATAATGACAATAAAGACAATAATAATGATAATATCAGTAATGATAATGATTATAGCAATACTATTAATGATAATAACAGAAATAATAATGATAATAAAAATAATAATAATGGTAATAACAATAATAATAATGGTAATAACAATAATAATTATGATAATAACACTAATAATAATGATAATAACAATAATAATAATAGTGTTAACAATAACAATAAAGACAATAACGACAATAATAATGATAATAGCAATACTAATAATGATAATAACAGTAATAATAATGATAATAACAGTAATGATAATGATAATAGCAATACTAATAATGATAATAACAGGACTAATAATCATAATAACAGTAATGATAATGATAATAGCAATACCAATAATGATAATAACAATAATAATAATGGTGTTAACAATAACAATAATGACAATAACGACAATAATAATGATAATACCAATAATGATAATGATAATAGCAATACTAATAATGATAATGACAGTAATAATAATGATAATAACACTAATAATAATGATAATAACAATAATAATAATAGTGTTAACAATGACTATAATGACAATAATAATGATAATATCAGTAATGATAATGATTATAGCAATACTAATAATGATAATAACAGAAATAATAATGATAATAACAATAATAATAATGGTAATAACAATAATAATAATGGCAATAACAGTAATAATTATGATAATAACACTAATAATAATGATAATAACAATAATAATGACCATAATAACCTAAATAATAATGATAATAACAATAATAATAATGGTGTTAACAATAACAATAAAGACAATAACAGAAATAATAATGATAATAACAATAATAATAATGTTAATAACAATAATAATAATGACAATAACGACAATAATAATGATAATAGCAATAACAATAATGATACTAACAGAAATAATAATGGTAATAACAATAACAATAATTGTAATAACGCTAATAATTATGATAATAACAGTAATGATAATAGCAATACGAATAATGATAATAACCGAAGTAATAATGATAATAACAACAATAATTATAGTAATAACAATAATAATAATGATAATAACAATAATAATAATGGTGTTAACAATAACAATAATGACAATAACGACAATAATAATGATAATACTAATAATGATAATGACAGTAATAATAATGATAATAACACTAATAATAATGATAATAACAGTAATAATAATGGTAATAATAATAATAATAATGACAATAACAACGATAATAATAATGGTAATAACAATAATAATAATGATAATAACAGAAATAATAATTATAATAACAATAATAATAATGGTGTTGACAATAACAATAGTGACAATAAAGACAATAATAATGATAATACCAGTAATGATAATTATAATAGCAATACTAATAATGATAATAACAGAAATAATAATGAAAATAACAATAATAATAATGGTAATAACAATAATAATAATGATAATAACACTAATAATAATGGTACTAACAATAATAATAATGGCAATAACGACAATAATAATGATAATCACAGTAATAATAATGATAATAACACTAATAATAATGGTAATAACAATAATAATTATGATAATAACACTAATAATAATGATAATAACACTAATAATAATGGTACTAACAATAACAATAATGACAATAACAACAATAATAATGATGATAACAGTAATGATAATGATAATAGCAATACTAATAATGATAATAACAGTAATAATAATAATAATAACAATAATAATAATGATAATAACAATAATAATAATGGTAATAACAGGAATGATAATGATAATAGCAATACTAATAATGATAATAAAAGAAATAATAACGATTATAACAATAATAATAATGGTAATATCAATAATAATAATGATAGTAACAGAAGTAATAATGATAATAACAATAATAATAACGATAATAACAGAAATAATAATGAGACTAACAATAATAATAATGATAATAACAATAATAATTATGGTAATAACAATAATAATAATGATAATGACAATAATAATAATGGTGTTAACAATAACAATAATGATAATAACAGAAATAATAATGAGAATAACAATAATAATAATGATAGTAACAATAACAGTAATGGTAATGACAATAATAATAATGACTATAACGACTATAATAATGATAATAACATTAATAGTAATGTTAATAACAACAATAATAATGATAATAACATTAATAATAATGATAATAACAGAAATAATAATGAGAATAACAATAATAATAATGATAATAACAATAAGAATAATGGTGTTAACAATAACAATAATGACAATAACGACAATAATAATGATAATATCAGTAATGATAATGATTATAGCAATACTATTAATGATAATAAAAGAAATAATAATGATAATAAAAATAATAATAATGGTAATAACAATAATAATAATGGTAATAACAATAATAATTATGATAATAACACTAATAATAATGATAATAACAATAATAATGACGATAATAACATAAATAATAATGGTAATAACAATAATAATAATAGTGTTAACAATAACAATAAAGACAATAACGACAATAATAATGATAATAGCAATACTAATAATGATAATAACAATAATAATAATGGTAATAACAATAATAATAATGATAATAACCCTAATAAGTATGATAATAACAACAATAATGATGATATTAACTATAATAATGATGATAATAACAATAATAATAATGATAATAACAATAATAGTAATGGTATAACAATAATAATAATGGCAATAACGACAATAATAATGATAATAACAATAATAGTAATGGTAATAACAATAAGAATAATGACTATAACGACTATAATAATGATAATAACAGTAATAGTAATGTTAATAACAATAATAACAATGATAATAACATTAATAATAATGATAATAACAACAATAATGATGATATTAACTATAATAATAATGATAATAACAGTAATAATAATGATAATAACAACAATAATGATGATCGTAACTATAATCATAATGATAATACCACTAATAATAATGATAATAACAGTAATGATAATGATAATAGCAATACTAATAATGATAATAACAGGACTAATAATCATAATAACAGTAATGATAATGATAATAGCAATACCAATAATGATAATAACAATAATAATAATGGTGTTAACATTAACAATAATGACAATAACGACAATAATAATGATAATACCAGTAATGATAATGATAATAGCAATGCTAATAATGATAATGACAGTAATAATAATGATAATAACACTAATAATAATGATAATAACAATAATAATAATAGTGTTAACAATAACTATAAAGACAATAACGACAATAATAATGATAATATCAGTAATGATAATGATTATAGCAATACTAATAATGATAATAACAGAAATAATAATGATAATAACAATAATAGTAATGGTAATAACAATAATAATAATGGCAATAACAGTAATAATTATGATAATAACACTAATAATAATGATAATAACAATAATAATGACGATAATAACATAAATAATAATGATAATAACAATAATAATAATAGTGTTAACAATAACAATAATGATAATAACAGAAATAATAATGAGAATAACAATAATAATAATGATAGTAACAATAACAGTAATGGTAATGACAATAATAATAATGACTATAACGACTATAATAATGATAATAACATTAATAGTAATGTTAATAACAACAATAATAACGATAATAACATTAATAATAATGATAATAACAACAATAATGATGATATTAACTATAATAATAATAATAATAATAATAATAACACGAATAGTAATGTTAATAACAGTAATAATAATGGTAATAACACTAATAATAATGATAATAACAGAAATAATAATGATAATAAAAATAATAATAATGGTAATAAC
Organism: Coelioxys conoideus; assembly: GCA_947623535.1. NCBI lineage: Eukaryota > Metazoa > Arthropoda > Insecta > Hymenoptera > Megachilidae > Coelioxys > Coelioxys conoideus. The sequence goes on from CANQJN010000043.1 coordinate 3,222,630, forward strand.
AATAATAATAATGGTAATAACAATAATAATTATGATAATAACACTAATAATAATGATAATAACAATAATAATGACGATAATAACATAAATAATAATGATAATAACAATAATAATAATAGTGTTAACAATAACAATAAAGACAATAACGACAATAATAATGATAATAGCAATACTAATAATGATAATAACAGTAATAATAATGATAATAACAGTAATGATAATGATAATAGCAATACTAATAATGATAATAACAGGACTAATAATCATAATAACAGTAATGATAATGATAATAGCAATACCAATAATGATAATAACAATAATAATAATGGTGTTAACAATAACAATAATGACAATAACGACAATAATAATGATAATACCAGTAATGATAATGATAATAGCAATGCTAATAATGATAATGACAGTAATAATAATGATAATAACACTAATAATAATGATAATAACAATAATAATAATAGTGTTAACAATAACTATAATGACAATAACGACAATAATAATGATAATATCAGTAATGATAATGATTATAGCAATACTAATAATGATAATAACAGAAATAATAATGATAATAACAATAATAGTAATGGTAATAACAATAATAATAATGGCAATAACAGTAATAATTGTGATAATAACACTAATAATAATGATAATAACAATAATAATGACGATAATAACATAAATAATAATGATAATAACAGAAATAATAATGAGAATAACAATAATAATAATGATAGTAACAATAACAGTAATGGTAATGACAATAATAATAATGACTATAACGACTATAATAATGATAATAACATTAATAGTAATGTTAATAACAACAATAATAACGATAATAACATTAATAATAATGATAATAACAACAATAATGATGATATTAACTATAATAATAATAATAATAATAATAATAATAACACGAATAGTAATGTTAATAACAGTAATAATAATGGTAATAACACTAATAATAATGATAATAACAGAAATAATAATGAGAATAACAATAATAATAATGATAATAACAATAAGAATAATGGTGTTAACAATAACAATAATGACAATAACGACAATAATAATGATAATATCAGTAATGATAATGATTATAGCAATACTATTAATGATAATAACAGAAATAATAATGATAATAAAAATAATAATAATGGTAATAACAATAATAATAATGGTAATAACAATAATAATTATGATAATAACACTAATAATAATGATAATAACAATAATAATGACGATAATAACATAAATAATAATGATAATAACAATAATAATAATAGTGTTAACAATAACAATAAAGACAATAACGACAATAATAATGATAATAGCAATACTAATAATGATAATAACAGTAATAATAATGATAATAACAGTAATGATAATGATAATAGCAATACTAATAATGATAATAACAGGACTAATAATCATAATAACAGTAATGATAATGATAATAGCAATACCAATAATGATAATAACAATAATAATAATGGTGTTAACAATAACAATAATGACAATAACGACAATAATAATGATAATACCAGTAATGATAATGATAATAGCAATACTAATAATGATAATGACAGTAATAATAATGATAATAACACTAATAATAATGATAATAACAATAATAATAATAGTGTTAACAATAACTATAATGACAATAACGACAATAATAATGATAATAACATTAATAATAATGATAATAACAACAATAATGATGATATTAACTATAACAATAATAATAATAATAATAATAATAACACGAATAATAATGTTAATAACAGTAATAATAATGGTAATAACACTAACAATAATGATAATAACAGAAATAATAATGAGAATAACAATAATAATAATGATAATAACAATAAGAATAATGGTGTTAACAATAACAATAATGACAATAAAGACAATAATAATGATAATATCAGTAATGATAATGATTATAGCAATACTATTAATGATAATAACAGAAATAATAATGATAATAAAAATAATAATAATGGTAATAACAATAATAATAATGGTAATAACAATAATAATTATGATAATAACACTAATAATAATGATAATAACAATAATAATAATAGTGTTAACAATAACAATAAAGACAATAACGACAATAATAATGATAATAGCAATACTAATAATGATAATAACAGTAATAATAATGATAATAACAGTAATGATAATGATAATAGCAATACTAATAATGATAATAACAGGACTAATAATCATAATAACAGTAATGATAATGATAATAGCAATACCAATAATGATAATAACAATAATAATAATGGTGTTAACAATAACAATAATGACAATAACGACAATAATAATGATAATACCAATAATGATAATGATAATAGCAATACTAATAATGATAATGACAGTAATAATAATGATAATAACACTAATAATAATGATAATAACAATAATAATAATAGTGTTAACAATGACTATAATGACAATAATAATGATAATATCAGTAATGATAATGATTATAGCAATACTAATAATGATAATAACAGAAATAATAATGATAATAACAATAATAATAATGGTAATAACAATAATAATAATGGCAATAACAGTAATAATTATGATAATAACACTAATAATAATGATAATAACAATAATAATGACCATAATAACCTAAATAATAATGATAATAACAATAATAATAATGGTGTTAACAATAACAATAAAGACAATAACAGAAATAATAATGATAATAACAATAATAATAATGTTAATAACAATAATAATAATGACAATAACGACAATAATAATGATAATAGCAATAACAATAATGATACTAACAGAAATAATAATGGTAATAACAATAACAATAATTGTAATAACGCTAATAATTATGATAATAACAGTAATGATAATAGCAATACGAATAATGATAATAACCGAAGTAATAATGATAATAACAATAATAATAATGGTGTTAACAATAACAATAATGACAATAACGACAATAATAATGATAATACTAATAATGATAATGACAGTAATAATAATGATAATAACACTAATAATAATGATAATAACAGTAATAATAATGGTAATAATAATAATAATAATGACAATAACAACAATAATAATAATGGTAATAACAATAATAATAATGATAATAACAGAAATAATAATTATAATAACAATAATAATAATGGTGTTGACAATAACAATAGTGACAATAAAGACAATAATAATGATAATACCAGTAATGATAATTATAATAGCAATACTAATAATGATAATAACAGAAATAATAATGAAAATAACAATAATAATAATGGTAATAACAATAATAATAATGATAATAACACTAATAATAATGGTACTACAATAATAATAATGGCAATAACGACAATAATAATGATAATCACAGTAATAATAATGATAATAACACTAATAATAATGGTAATAACAATAATAATTATGATAATAACACTAATAATAATGATAATAACACTAATAATAATGGTACTAACAATAACAATAATGACAATAACAACAATAATAATGATGATAACAGTAATGATAATGATAATAGCAATACTAATAATGATAATAACAGTAATAATAATAATAATAACAATAATAATAATGATAATAACAATAATAATAATGGTAATAACAGGAATGATAATGATAATAGCAATACTAATAATGATAATAACAGTAATAATAATGGTACTAACAATAATAATAATGGCAATAACGACAATAATAATGATAATCACAGTAATAATAATGATAATAACACTAATAATAATGGTAATAACAATAATAATAATGATAATAAAGGAAATAATAATTATAATAACAATAATAATAATGGTAATAACAATAAAAAAATGATAATAACAGAAATAATATTGATAATAACGATAATAATAACGATAATAAGAGAAATAATAATGATAATAACAATAATAATAATGGTGTTAACAATAACAATAATGACAATAACGACAATAATAATGATAATACCAGTAATGATAATGATAATAGCAGTACTAATATTGATAATAACAGAACTAATAATCATAATGACGGTAATGATAATGATAATAACAGAAATAATAATGTTAATAACAATAATAATAAGGACATTATCGACTGTAATAATGATAATAACGGTAACAGTAATGATAAAAACATCAATAATGATGATATTAATTATAATAATAATAATAATAGTAACACTAATAAGAATGATAATAACAGTAATAATAATAATAATAACAATAATAATAATGATAATAACAGAAATAATAATGATAATAACAGAAATAATAATGGTAATAACAATAATAATAATGATAATAAAAGAAATAATAACGATTATAACAATAATAATAATGGTAATATCAATAATAATAATGATAGTAACAGAAGTAATAATGATAATAACAATAATAATAACGATAATAACAGAAATAATAATGAGACTAACAATAATAATAATGATAATAACAATAATAATTATGGTAATAACAATAATAATAATGATAATGACAATAATAATAATGGTGTTAACAATAACAATAATGATAATAACAGAAATAATAATGAGAATAACAATAATAATAATGATAGTAACAATAACAGTAATGGTAATGACAATAATAATAATGACTATAACGACTATAATAATGATAATAACATTAATAGTAATGTTAATAACAACAATAATAATGATAATAACATTAATAATAATGATAATAACAGAAATAATAATGAGAATAACAATAATAATAATGATAATAACAATAAGAATAATGGTGTTAACAATAACAATAATGACAATAACGACAATAATAATGATAATATCAGTAATGATAATGATTATAGCAATACTATTAATGATAATAAAAGAAATAATAATGATAATAAAAATAATAATAATGGTAATAACAATAATAATAATGGTAATAACAATAATAATTATGATAATAACACTAATAATAATGATAATAACAATAATAATGACGATAATAACATAAATAATAATGGTAATAACAATAATAATAATAGTGTTAACAATAACAATAAAGACAATAACGACAATAATAATGATAATAGCAATACTAATAATGATAATAACAATAATAATAATGGTAATAACAATAATAATAATGATAATAACCCTAATAAGTATGATAATAACAACAATAATGATGATATTAACTATAATAATGATGATAATAACAATAATAATAATGATAATAACAATAATAGTAATGGTATAACAATAATAATAATGGCAATAACGACAATAATAATGATAATAACAATAATAGTAATGGTAATAACAATAAGAATAATGACTATAACGACTATAATAATGATAATAACAGTAATAGTAATGTTAATAACAATAATAACAATGATAATAACATTAATAATAATGATAATAACAACAATAATGATGATATTAACTATAATAATAATGATAATAACAGTAATAATAATGATAATAACAACAATAATGATGATCGTAACTATAATCATAATGATAATACCACTAATAATAATGATAATAACAGTAATGATAATGATAATAGCAATACTAATAATGATAATAACAGGACTAATAATCATAATAACAGTAATGATAATGATAATAGCAATACCAATAATGATAATAACAATAATAATAATGGTGTTAACATTAACAATAATGACAATAACGACAATAATAATGATAATACCAGTAATGATAATGATAATAGCAATGCTAATAATGATAATGACAGTAATAATAATGATAATAACACTAATAATAATGATAATAACAATAATAATAATAGTGTTAACAATAACTATAAAGACAATAACGACAATAATAATGATAATATCAGTAATGATAATGATTATAGCAATACTAATAATGATAATAACAGAAATAATAATGATAATAACAATAATAGTAATGGTAATAACAATAATAATAATGGCAATAACAGTAATAATTATGATAATAACACTAATAATAATGATAATAACAATAATAATGACGATAATAACATAAATAATAATGATAATAACAATAATAATAATAGTGTTAACAATAACAATAATGATAATAACAGAAATAATAATGAGAATAACAATAATAATAATGATAGTAACAATAACAGTAATGGTAATGACAATAATAATAATGACTATAACGACTATAATAATGATAATAACATTAATAGTAATGTTAATAACAACAATAATAACGATAATAACATTAATAATAATGATAATAACAACAATAATGATGATATTAACTATAATAATAATAATAATAATAATAATAACACGAATAGTAATGTTAATAACAGTAATAATAATGGTAATAACACTAATAATAATGATAATAACAGAAATAATAATGATAATAAAAATAATAATAATGGTAATAACAATAATAATAATGGTAATAACAATAATAATTATGATAATAACACTAATAATAATGATAATAACAATAATAATGACGATAATAACATAAATAATAATGATAATAACAATAATAATAATAGTGTTAACAATAACAATAAAGACAATAACGACAATAATAATGATAATAGCAATACTAATAATGATAATAACAGTAATAATAATGATAATAACAGTAATGATAATGATAATAGCAATACTAATAATGATAATAACAGGACTAATAATCATAATAACAGTAATGATAATGATAATAGCAATACCAATAATGATAATAACAATAATAATAATGGTGTTAACAATAACAATAATGACAATAACGACAATAATAATGATAATACCAGTAATGATAATGATAATAGCAATGCTAATAATGATAATGACAGTAATAATAATGATAATAACACTAATAATAATGATAATAACAATAATAATAATAGTGTTAACAATAACTATAATGACAATAACGACAATAATAATGATAATATCAGTAATGATAATGATTATAGCAATACTAATAATGATAATAACAGAAATAATAATGATAATAACAATAATAGTAATGGTAATAACAATAATAATAATGGCAATAACAGTAATAATTGTGATAATAACACTAATAATAATGATAATAACAATAATAATGACGATAATAACATAAATAATAATGATAATAACAATAATAATAATAGTGTTAACAATAACAATAATGACAATAACAGAAATAATAATGAGAATAACAATAATAATAATGATAGTAACAATAACAGTAATGGTAATGACAATAATAATAATGACTATAACGACTATAATAATGATAATAACATTAATAGTAATGTTAATAACAACAATAATAACGATAATAACATTAATAATAATGATAATAACAACAATAATGATGATATTAACTATAATAATAATAATAATAATAATAATAATAACACGAATAGTAATGTTAATAACAGTAATAATAATGGTAATAACACTAATAATAATGATAATAACAGAAATAATAATGAGAATAACAATAATAATAATGATAATAACAATAAGAATAATGGTGTTAACAATAACAATAATGACAATAACGACAATAATAATGATAATATCAGTAATGATAATGATTATAGCAATACTATTAATGATAATAACAGAAATAATAATGATAATAAAAATAATAATAATGGTAATAACAATAATAATAATGGTAATAACAATAATAATTATGATAATAACACTAATAATAATGATAATAACAATAATAATGACGATAATAACATAAATAATAATGATAATAACAATAATAATAATAGTGTTAACAATAACAATAAAGACAATAACGACAATAATAATGATAATAGCAATACTAATAATGATAATAACAGTAATAATAATGATAATAACAGTAATGATAATGATAATAGCAATACTAATAATGATAATAACAGGACTAATAATCATAATAACAGTAATGATAATGATAATAGCAATACCAATAATGATAATAACAATAATAATAATGGTGTTAACAATAACAATAATGACAATAACGACAATAATAATGATAATACCAGTAATGATAATGATAATAGCAATACTAATAATGATAATGACAGTAATAATAATGATAATAACACTAATAATAATGATAATAACAATAATAATAATAGTGTTAACAATAACTATAATGACAATAACGACAATAATAATGATAATATCAGTAATGATAATGATTATAGCAATACTAATAATGATAATAACAGAAATAAATATGATAATAACAGTAATAATAATGGTAATAACAATAATAATAATGGCAATAACAGTAATAATTATGATAATAACACTAATAATAATGATAATAACAATAATAATGACCATAATAACATAAATAATAATGATAATAACAATAATAATAATGGTGTTAACAATAACAATAAAGACAATAACAGAAATAATAATGATAACAACAATAATAATAATGTTAATAACAATAATAATAATGACAATAACGACAATAATAATGATAATAGCAATAACAATAATGATACTAACAGAAATAATAATGGTAATAACAATAACAATAATTGTAATAACGCTAATAATTATGATAATAACAGTAATGCTAATGATAATAGCAATACGAATAATGATAATAACCGAAATAATAATGATAATAACAACAATAATTATAGTAATAACAATAATAATAATGGTGTTAACAATAACAATAATGACAATAACGACAATAATAATGATAATACTAATAATGATAATGACAGTAATAATAATGATAATAACACTAATAATAATGATAATAACAGTAATAATAATGGTAATAATAATAATAATAATGACAATAACAACAATAATAATAATGGTAATAACAATAATAATAATGATAATAACAGAAATAATAATGATAATAACAATAATAATAATGGTGTTGACAATAACAATAATGACAATAAAGACAATAATAATGATAATACCAGTAATGATAATTATAATAGCAATACTAATAATGATAACAACAGAAATAATAATGAAAATAACAATAATAATAATGGTGTTAACAATAACTATAATGACAATAACGACAATAATAATGATAATATCAGTAATGATAATGATTATAGCAATACTAATAATGATAATAACAGAAATAATAATGATAATAACAGTAATAATAATGGTAATAACAATAATAATAATGGCAATAACAGTAATAATTATGATAATAACACTAATAATAATGATAATAACAATAATAATGACCATAATAACATAAATAATAATGATAATAACAATAATAATAATGGTGTTAACAATAACAATAAAGACAATAACAGAAATAATAATGATAACAACAATAATAATAATGTTAATAACAATAATAATAATGACAATAACGACAATAATAATGATAATAGCAATAACAATAATGATACTAACAGAAATAATAATGGTAATAACAATAACAATAATTGTAATAACGCTAATAATTATGATAATAACAGTAATGCTAATGATAATAGCAATACGAATAATGATAATAACCGAAATAATAATGATAATAACAACAATAATTATAGTAATAACAATAATAATAATGGTGTTAACAATAACAATAATGACAATAACGACAATAATAATGATAATACTAATAATGATAATGACAGTAATAATAATGATAATAACACTAATAATAATGACAATAACAACAATAATAATAATGGTAATAACAATAATAATAATGATAATAACAGAAATAATAATGATAATAACAATAATAATAATGGTGTTGACAATAACAATAATGACAATAAAGACAATAATAATGATAATACCAGTAATGATAATTATAATAGCAATACTAATAATGATAACAACAGAAATAATAATGAAAATAACAATAATAATAATGGTGTTAACAATAACAATAATGACAATAACGACACTAATAATGATAATACCAGTAATGATAATGATAATAGCAGTACTAATATTGATAATAACAGAACTAATAATCATAATGACGGTTATGATAATGATAATAACAGAAATAATAATGTTAATAACAATAATAATAAGGACATTATCGACTGTAATAATGATAATAACGGTAACAGTAATGATAAAAACATCAATAATGATGATATTAATTATAATAATAATAATAATAGTAACACTAATAAGAATGATAATAACAGTAATAATAATAATAATAACAATAATAATAATGATAATAACAGAAATAATAATGATAATAACAGAAATAATAATGGTAATAACAATAATAATAATGATAATAAAAGAAATAATAACGATTATAACAATAATAATAATGGTAATATCAATAATAATAATGATAGTAACAGAAATAATAATGATAATAACAATAATAATAACGATAATAACAGAAATAATAATGAGACTAACAATAATAATAATGATAATAACAATAATAATTATGGTAATAACAATAATAATAATGATAATGACAATAATAATAATGGTGTTAACAATAACAATAATGACAATAACGACAATAATAATGATAATACCAGTAATGATAATGATAATAGCAGTACTAATATTGATAATAACAATAATAATAATAGTAATAACAATAATAATAATGGTGTTAACAATAACAATAAAGACAATAACGACAATAATAATGATAATAGCAATACTAATAATGATAATAACTATAATAATAATGGTAATAACAATAATAATAATGACAATAACCCTAATAATTATGATAATAACAACAATAATGTTGATATTAACTATAATAATAACGATAATAACAATAATAATAATGATAATAACAATAATAGTAATGGTATAACAATAATAATAATGGCAATAACGACAATAAGGATGATAATAACAGTAATAATAATGACATTAACGTCAATGATAATGATAATAACAGTAATAATAATGATAATAGCAATAACAAAAATGATAATAACAATAATAGTAATGGTAATAACAATAAGAATAATGACTATAACGACTATAATAATGATAATAACAGTAATAGTAATGTTAATAACAATAATAATAATGATAATAACATTAATAATAATGATAATAAGAACAATAATGATGATATTAACTATAATAATAATGATAATAACAGTAATAATAATGGTAATAATAATAATAATAATGACAATAACAACAATAATAATAATGGTAATAACAATAATAATAATGATAATAACAGAAATAATAATGATAATAACAATAATAATAATGGTGTTGACAATAACAATAATGACAATAAAGACAATAATAATGATAATACCAGTAATGATAATTATAATAGCAATACTAATAATGATAATAACAGAAATAATAATGAAAATAACAATAATAATAATGGTAATAACACTAATAATAATGATAATAACACTAATAATAATGGTACTAACAATAATAATAATGGCAATAACGACAATAATAATGATAATCACAGTAATAATAATGATAATAACACTAATAATAATGGTAATAACAATAATAATTATGATAATAACAACAATAATGATGATCGTAACTATAATCATAATGATAATACCACGAATAACAATGATAACAACAATTATAGTTATGACAATAACGACAATAATAATGATAATAGCAATACTAATAATGATAATAACAGTAATAATAATGATAATAACACTAGTAATAAAGATAATAACAATAATAATAATGGTGCTAACAATAACTATAATGACAATAACGACAATAATAATGATAATATCAGTAATGATAATGATTATAGCAATACTAATAATGATAATAACAATAATAATAATAGTAATAACAATAATAATAATGGTGTTAACAATAACAATAAAGACAATAACGACAATAATAATGATAATAGCAATACTAATAATGATAATAACTATAATAATAATGGTAATAACAATAATAATAATGACAATAACCCTAATAATTATGATAATAACAACAATAATGTTGATATTAACTATAATAATAATGATAATAACAATAATAATAATGATAATAACAATAATAGTAATGGTATAACAATAATAATAATGGCAATAACGACAATAATAATGATAATAACAGTAATAGTACTGTTAATAACAATAATAACACTGATAATAACATTAATAATAATGATAATAACAATAATAATGATGATATTAACTATAATAATAATATAATAACAGTAATAATAATGGTACTAACAATAACAGTCGTGTCATTTACGACAATAATAATGATAATAACAGTAATAATAATGATAATAACAACAATAATGATGATCGTAACTATGATCATAATGATAATACCACTAAGAACAATTATAATAACAATAATAATTACGACAATATCGACAATAATAATGATAATTGCAATACTAATAATGATAATAACAGTAATGATAATGATAATAACAGTAATAATAATGATAATAACAATAATAATAATGGTAATAACAGAAATGATAATTATAATTGCAATAATAATAATGATAATAACAGAAATAATAATGATAATAACAATACTAATAATGGTAATAACAATAACAATAATGACAATAACGACAATAATAATGATAATACCAGTAATGATAATTATAATAACAATACTAATAATGATAATAACAGAAATAATAATGATAATAACAATAATAATAATGGTAATAACAATAATAATAGTGATAATAACCCTCTTAATTATGATAATAACAACAATAATGAAGATATTAACTATAATAATAATGATAATAAAAGTAATAACAATGGTACTACAATAATACTAATGACATTAACGACAATAATAATGATAATAACAATAATAATAATGATAATAAAGATAATAATAATGACAATAACGACAATAATAATGATAATAACAATAATAATAATGATAATAAAGATAATAATAATGACAATAACGACAATAATAATGATAATAGCAATAACAATAATGATAATAACAGAAATAATAATGATAATAACAGAAATGATAATGATAATAACAATAATAATAATGATAATAACGACAATAATAATGATAAGAACAATAATAATAGCGATAATAACAATAATAATAATAATGGTAATAACAATAATAATAATGATAATAACCCTAATAATTATGATAATAACAACAATAATGATGATATTAACTATAATAATAATGATAATAACAATAATAATAATGATAATAACAATAATAATAATGATAATAACAATAATAGTAATGGTAATAACAATAATAATAATGACAATAACGACTATAATAACGATAATAACACTAATAGTAATGATAGTAACAATAATAATAATGATAATAACGACAATAATAATGATAATAATAATGGTGTTAACAACAACAATAATGACAATAACAACAATAATAATGATAATACCAGTAATGATAATTATAATAGCAATACTAATAATGACAATAACGACAATAATAATAATAATAACAGAAATAATAATGATAATAACAATAATAATGACCATAATAACATAAATAATAATGATAATAACAATAATAATAATGGTGTTAACAATAACAATAAAGACAATAACAGAAATAATAATGATAACAACAATAATAATAATGTTAATAACAATAATAATAATGACAATAACGACAATAATAATGATAATAGCAATAACAATAATGATACTAACAGAAATAATAATGGTAATAACAATAACAATAATTGTAATAACGCTAATAATTATGATAATAACAGTAATGCTAATGATAATAGCAATACGAATAATGATAATAACCGAAATAATAATGATAATAACAACAATAATTATAGTAATAACAATAATAATAATGGTGTTAACAATAACAATAATGACAATAACGACAATAATAATGATAATACTAATAATGATAATGACAGTAATAATAATGATAATAACACTAATAATAATGACAATAACAACAATAATAATAATGGTAATAACAATAATAATAATGATAATAACAGAAATAATAATGATAATAACAATAATAATAATGGTGTTGACAATAACAATAATGACAATAAAGACAATAATAATGATAATACCAGTAATGATAATTATAATAGCAATACTAATAATGATAACAACAGAAATAATAATGAAAATAACAATAATAATAATGGTGTTAACAATAACAATAATGACAATAACGACAATAATAATGATAATACCAGTAATGATAATGATAATAGCAGTACTAATATTGATAATAACAGAACTAATAATCATAATGACGGTTATGATAATGATAATAACAGAAATAATAATGTTAATAACAATAATAATAAGGACATTATCGACTGTAATAATGATAATAACGGTAACAGTAATGATAAAAACATCAATAATGATGATATTAATTATAATAATAATAATAATAGTAACACTAATAAGAATGATAATAACAGTAATAATAATAATAATAACAATAATAATAATGATAATAACAGAAATAATAATGATAATAACAGAAATAATAATGGTAATAACAATAATAATAATGGTGTTGACAATATCAATAATGACAATAAAGACAATAATAATGATAATACCAGTAATGATAATTATAATAGCAATACTAATAATGATAATAACAGAAATAATAATGAAAATAACAATAATAATAATGGTAATAACAATAATAATAATGATAATAACACTAATAATAATGGTACTAACAATAATAATAATGGCAATAACGACAATAATAATGATAATCACAGTAATAATAATGATAATAACACTAATAATAATGGTAATAACAATAATAATTATGATAATAACACTAATAATAATGATAATAACAACAATAATGATGATCGTAACTATAATCATAATGATAATACCACGAATAACAATGATAACAACAATTATAGTTATGACAATAACGACAATAATAATGATAATAGCAATACTAATAATGATAATAACAGTAATAATAATGATAATAACACTAGTAATAAAGATAATAACAATAATAATAATGGTGCTAACAATAACTATAATGACAATAACGACAATAATAATGATAATATCAGTAATGATAATGATTATAGCAATACTAATAATGATAATAACAATAATAATAATAGTAATAACAATAATAATAATGGTGTTAACAATAACAATAAAGACAATAACGACAATAATAATGATAATAGCAATACTAATAATGATAATAACTATAATAATAATGGTAATAACAATAATAATAATGACAATAACCCTAATAATTATGATAATAACAACAATAGTGTTGATATTAACTATAATAATAATGATAATAACAATAATAATAATGATAATAACAATAATAGTAATGGTATAACAATAATAATAATGGCAATAACGACAATAATAATGATAATAACAGTAATAATAATGACATTAACGTCAATGATAATGATAATAACAGTAATAATAATGATAATAGCAATAACAAAAATGATAATAACAATAATAGTAATGGTAATAACAATAAGAATAATGACTATAACTACTATAATAATGATAATAACAGTAATAGTAATGTTAATAACAATAATAATAATGATAATAACATTAATAATAATGATGATATTAACTATAATAATAATGATAATAACAGTAATAATAATGATAATAACAACAATAATGATGATCGTAACTATAATCATAATGATAATACCACGAATAACAATGATAATAACAATTATAGTTATGACAATGACGACAATAATAATGATAATAGCAATACTAATAATGATAATAACAGTAATAATAATGATAATAACAGTAATGATAATGATAATAGCAATACCAATAATGATAATAACAGTAATAATAATGATAATAACACTAATAATAATAATAATAACAATAATAATAATGATAATAACAGAAGTAATAATGATAATAACAACAATAATGATGATATTAACTATAATAATAATAATAATAATAACACGAATAATAATGATAATAACAAAAGTAATAATGATAATAACAATAATAATAATGATAATATCAGAAGTAATAATGATAATAACAACAATAATGATGATATTAACTATAATATTAATAATAATAATAATAACACGAATAATAATGTTAATAACAGTAATAATAATGGTAATAACACTAATAATAATGATAATAACAGAAATAATAATGAGAATAACAATAATAATAATGATAATAACAATAAGAATAATGGTGTTAACAATAACAATAATGACAATAACGACAATAATAATGATAATAAAAATAATAATAATGGTAATAACAATAATAATAATGATAATAACAGAAATAATAATGAGAATAACAATAATAATAATGATAATGACAATAAGAATAATGGTGTCAACAATAACAATAATGACAATAAAGACAATAATAATGATAATATCAGTAATGATAATGATTATAGCAATACTATTAATGATAATAACAGAAATAATAATGATAATAAAAATAATAATAATGGTAATAACAATAATAATAATGGTAATAACAATAATAATTATGATAATAACACTAATAATAATGATAATAACAATAATAATGACGATAATAACATAAATAATAATGGTAATAACAATAATAATAATAGTGTTAACAATAACAATAAAGACAATAACGACAATAATAATGATAATAGCAATACTAATAATGATAATAACAATAATAATAATGATAATAACCCTAATAAGTATGATAATAACAACAATAATGATGATATTAACTATAATAATGATGATAATAACAATAATAATAATGATAATAACAATAATAGTAATGGTATAACAATAATAATAATGGCAATAACGACAATAATAATGATAATAACAATAATAGTAATGGTAATAACAATAAGAATAATGACTATAACGACTATAATAATGATAATATCAGTAATGATAATGATTATAGCAATACTAATAATGATAATAACAGAAATAATAATGATAATAACAATAATAGTAATGGTAATAACAATAATAATAATGGCAATAACAGTAATAATTATGATAATAACACTAATAATAATGATAATAACAATAATAATGACGATAATAACATAAATAATAATGATAATAACAATAATAATAATAGTGTTAACAATAACAATAATGATAATAACAGAAATAATAATGAGAATAACAATAATAATAATGATAGTAACAATAACAGTAATGGTAATGACAATAATAATAATGACTATAACGACTATAATAATGATAATAACATTAATAGTAATGTTAATAACAACAATAATAACGATAATAACATTAATAATAATGATAATAACAACAATAATGATGATATTAACTATAATAATAATAATAATAATAATAATAATAACACGAATAGTAATGTTAATAACAGTAATAATAATGGTAATAACACTAATAATAATGATAATAACAGAAATAATAATGAGAATAACAATAATAATAATGATAATAACAATAAGAATAATGGTGTTAACAATAACAATAATGACAATAACGACAATAATAATGATAATATCAGTAATGATAATGATTATAGCAATACTATTAATGATAATAACAGAAATAATAATGATAATAAAAATAATAATAATGGTAATAACAATAATAATAATGGTAATAACAATAATAATTATGATAATAACACTAATAATAATGATAATAACAATAATAATGACGATAATAACATAAATAATAATGATAATAACAATAATAATAATAGTGTTAACAATAACAATAAAGACAATAACGACAATAATAATGATAATAGCAATACTAATAATGATAATAACAGTAATAATAATGATAATAACAGTAATGATAATGATAATAGCAATACTAATAATGATAATAACAGGACTAATAATCATAATAACAGTAATGATAATGATAATAGCAATACCAATAATGATAATAACAATAATAATAATGGTGTTAACAATAACAATAATGACAATAACGACAATAATAATGATAATACCGGTAATGATAATGATAATAGCAATACTAATAATGATAATGACAGTAATAATAATGATAATAACACTAATAATAATGATAATAACAATAATAATAATAGTGTTAACAATAACTATAATGACAATAACGACAATAATAATGATAATATCAGTAATGATAATGATTATAGCAATACTAATAATGATAATAACAGAAATAATAATGATAATAACAGTAATAATAATGGTAATAACAATAATAATAATGGCAATAACAGTAATAATTATGATAATAACACTAATAATAATGATAATAACAATAATAATGACCATAATAACATAAATAATAATGATAATAACAATAATAATAATGGTGTTAACAATAACAATAAAGACAATAACAGAAATAATAATGATAACAACAATAATAATAATGTTAATAACAATAATAATAATGACAATAACGACAATAATAATGATAATAGCAATAACAATAATGATACTAACAGAAATAATAATGGTAATAACAATAACAATAATTGTAATAACGCTAATAATTATGATAATAACAGTAATGCTAATGATAATAGCAATACGAATAATGATAATAACCGAAATAATAATGATAATAACAACAATAATTATAGTAATAACAATAATAATAATGGTGTTAACAATAACAATAATGACAATAACGACAATAATAATGATAATACTAATAATGATAATGACAGTAATAATAATGATAATAACACTAATAATAATGATAATAACAGTAATAATAATGGTAATAATAATAATAATAATGACAATAACAACAATAATAATAATGGTAATAACAATAATAATAATGATAATAACAGAAATAATAATGATAATAACAATAATAATAATGGTGTTGACAATAACAATAATGACAATAAAGACAATAATAATGATAATACCAGTAATGATAATTATAATAGCAATACTAATAATGATAACAACAGAAATAATAATGAAAATAACAATAATAATAATGGTGTTAACAATAACTATAATGACAATAACGACAATAATAATGATAATATCAGTAATGATAATGATTATAGCAATACTAATAATGATAATAACAGAAATAATAATGATAATAACACTAATAATAATGACAATAACAACAATAATAATAATGGTAATAACAATAATAATAATGATAATAACAGAAATAATAATGATAATAACAATAATAATAATGGTGTTGACAATAACAATAATGACAATAAAGACAATAATAATGATAATACCAGTAATGATAATTATAATAGCAATACTAATAATGATAACAACAGAAATAATAATGAAAATAACAATAATAATAATGGTGTTAACAATAACAATAATGACAATAACGACACTACTAATGATAATACCAGTAATGATAATGATAATAGCAGTACTAATATTGATAATAACAGAACTAATAATCATAATGACGGTTATGATAATGATAATAACAGAAATAATAATGTTAATAACAATAATAATAAGGACATTATCGACTGTAATAATGATAATAACGGTAACAGTAATGATAAAAACATCAATAATGATGATATTAATTATAATAATAATAATAATAGTAACACTAATAAGAATGATAATAACAGTAATAATAATAATAATAACAATAATAATAATGATAATAACAGAAATAATAATGATAATAACAGAAATAATAATGGTAATAACAATAATAATAATGATAATAAAAGAAATAATAACGATTATAACAATAATAATAATGGTAATATCAATAATAATAATGATAGTAACAGAAATAATAATGATAATAACAATAATAGTAATGGTATAACAATAATAATAATGGCAATAACGACAATAAGGATGATAATAACAGTAATAATAATGACATTAACGTCAATGATAATGATAATAACAGTAATAATAATGATAATAGCAATAACAAAAATGATAATAACAATAATAGTAATGGTAATAACAATAAGAATAATGACTATAACGACTATAATAATGATAATAACAGTAATAGTAATGTTAATAACAATAATAATAATGATAATAACATTAATAATAATGATAATAAGAACAATAATGATGATATTAACTATAATAATAATGATAATAACAGTAATAATAATGGTAATAATAATAATAATAATGACAATAACAACAATAATAATAATGGTAATAACAATAATAATAATGATAATACCAGTAATGATAATTATAATAGCAATACTAATAATGATAATAACAGAAATAATAATGATAATAACAATAATAATAATGGTGATAACAATAATAATAATGATAATAACAGAAATAATAATGATAATAACAACAATAATAATAATGGTAATAACAATAACAATAATGACAATAACGACAATAATAATGATAATACCAGTAATGATAATTATAATAGCAATACTAATAATGATAATAACAGAAATAATAATGAAAATAACAATTAAAATAATAGTGTTAACAATAACAATAATGACAACAACGACAATAATAATGATAATAGCAATACTAATAATGATAATAACCATAATAATAATGGTAATAACAATAATAATAATGATAATAACAGAAGTAATAATGATAATAACAACAATAATGATGATATTAACTATAATAATAATAATAACAATAACACTAATAATAATGATAATAACAGTAATAATAATGATAATAGCATTAATAATAATGGTAATAACAATAATAATAATGACAATAACGACTATAATAGCGATAATAACACTAATAGTAATGATAGTAACAATAATAATAATGATAATAATAGAAATAATAGTGATTATAACAATAATAATAAAGATAGTAACCATAATGAGAATGATAATAACAATAATAATAATGATAATAACAGAAATAATAATGATAATAACTATAATAATAATGATAATAACAGTAATTATAATGGTGTTAACAATAACAATAATGACAATAATGGCAATATTAATGATAATAACAGTAATAATAATAATAATAACATTAACGACAATAATAATGATTATATCAGTAATGATAATTATAATAGCAATACTAATAATGATAATAACAGAAATAATAATGATAATAACAATAATAATAATGGTGATAACAATAATAATAATGATAATAACAGAAATAATAATGATAATAACAACAATAATAATAATGGTAATAACAATAACAATAATGACAATAACGACAATAATAATGATAATACCAGTAATGATAATTATAATAGCAATACTAATAATGATAATAACAGAAATAATAATGAAAATAACAATTAAAATAATAGTGTTAACAATAACAATAATGACAACAACGACAATAATAATGATAATAGCAATACTAATAATGATAATAACAATAATAATAATGGTAATAACAATAATAATAATGATAATAACACTAATAATAATGGTACTAACAATAATAATAATGGTAATAACAATAATAATTATGATAATAACACTAATAATAATGATAATAACACTAATAATAATGGTACTAACAATAACAATAATGACAATAACGACAGTAATAATGATAATACCAGTAATGATAATTATAATAGCAATACTAATAATGACAATAACGACAATAATAATAATAATAACAGTAATAATAATAATAATAATAACAACAATAATAATGATAAGAACAATAATAATAGCGATAATAACGACAATAATAATGATAATAACAGGAATAATAATGATAATAATAATGGTAATAATGTTAATAACAATAATAATAATGGTGTTAACAATAACAATAATGACAATAACGACAATAATAATGATAATACCAGTAATGATAATTATAATAGCAATACTAATAATGACAATAACGACAATAATAATAATAATAACAGTAATAATAATAATAATAATAACAATAATAATAATGATAATAACAGAAAGAATAATGATAATAACAATAACAATAATGGTGTTAACAATAACAATAATGACAATAACGACAATAATAATGATAATACCAGTAATGATAATTATAATAGCAATACTAATAATTATAATAGCAGTACTAATAATGATAATAACAATAATAATAATGGTAATAACAATAACAATAATGACAATAACGACAATAATAATGATAATACCAGTAATGATAATTATAATAGCAATACTAATAATGATAATAACAGAAATAATAATGATAATAACAATAATAATAATGGTAATAACAATAATAATAGTGATAATAACCCTCTTAATTATGATAATAACAACAATAATGATGATATTAACTATAATAATAATGATAATAAAAGTAATAACAATGGTACTACAATAATACTAATGACATTAACGACAATAATAATGATAATAACAATAATAATAATGATAATAAAGATAATAATAATGACAATAACGACAATAATAATGATAATAACAATAATAATAATGATAATAAAGATAATAATAATGACAATAACGACAATAATAATGATAATAGCAATAACAATAATGATAATAACAGAAATAATAATGATAATAACAATAATAATACCGATAATAACATGAATAATAATGATAATAACAGAAATGATAATGATAATAACAATAATAATAATGATAATAACGACAATAATAATGATAAGAACAATAATAATAGCGATAATAACAATAATAATAATAATGGTAATAACAATAATAATAATGATAATAACCCTAATAATTATGATAATAACAACAATAATGATGATATTAACTATAATAATAATGATAATAACAATAATAATAATGATAATAACAATAATAATAATGATAATAACAATAATAGTAATGGTAATAACAATAATAATAATGACAATAACGACTATAATAACGATAATAACACTAATAGTAATGATAGTAACAATAATAATAATGATAATAACGACAATAATAATGATAAGAACAATAATAATAGCGATAATAACGACAATAATAATGATAATAATAATGGTGTTAACAATAACAATAATGACAATAACAACAATAATAATGATAATACCAGTAATGATAATTATAATAGCAATACTAATAATGACAATAACAGAAATAATAATGATAATAACAATAATAATAATGGTAATAACAATAATAATAGTGATAATAACCCTCTTAATTATGATAATAACAACAATAATGATGATATTAACTATAATAATAATGATAATAAAAGTAATAACAATGGTACTACAATAATACTAATGACATTAACGACAATAATAATGATAATAACAATAATAATAATGATAATAAAGATAATAATAATGACAATAACGACAATAATAATGATAATAACAATAATAATACCGATAATAACATGAATAATAATGATAATAACAGAAATGATAATGATAATAACAATAATAATAATGATAATAACGACAATAATAATGATAAGAACAATAATAATAGCGAAAATAACAATAATAATAATAATGGTAATAACAATAATAATAATGATAATAACCCTAATAATTATGATAATAACAACAATAATGATGATATTAACTATAATAATAATGATAATAACAATAATAATAATGATAATAACAATAATAATAATGATAATAACAATAATAGTAATGGTAATAACAATAATAATAATGACAATAACGACTATAATAACGATAATAACACTAATAGTAATGATAGTAACAATAATAATAATGATAATAACGACAATAATAATGATAAGAACAATAATAATAGCGATAATAACGACAATAATAATGATAATAATAATGGTGTTAACAATAACAATAATGACAATAACAACAATAATAATGATAATACCAGTAATGATAATTATAATAGCAATACTAATAATGACAATAACGACAATAATAATAATAATAACAGAAATAATAATGATAATAACAATAATAATAATAGTGTTAACAATAACTATTGACAGAATTACGCAATATTTAATATAAAAGAACTGTTTATTAATATAGAAGATAATTAAAGGGTAACATAATAATATAAATATAATATAACTATAATTAGCAAACGCGAAACACACGCACGTGCATCTTGCACCGAATCGAGTACAGAAGAGAACAGAATTGAATTGCAATACAAAAAACAAACGAAAAACATTATCATTGCTACCATCGTAGTAATAACGCAGACTATATAGATTTTCATACCAACAACTATAATGACAATAACGACAATAATAATTATAATAGCAATACTAGTAATGATAATAACAGAAATAATAATGATAAAAACAACAATATTGATGATATTGACTATAATAGTAATAATAATAGTAACACTAATAATAATGATAATAACAGTAATAATAATGATAATAACACTAATAATAATGGTAATAACAATAATAATTATGATAATAGCACTAATAATAATGATAATAACAGTAAGAATAATGATAATAACAACAATAATGATGATATTAACTATAATAATAATAATAATAATAATAATACGAATAATAATGATAATAACAGTAATAATAATGGTAATAACACTAATAATAATGATAATAACAGAAATAATAATGAGAATAACAATAATAATAATGATAATAACAATAATAATAATGGTGTTAACAATAACAATAATGACAATAACGACAATAATAATGATAATAACACTAATAATAATGATAATAGAAATAATAATAACGATAATAACATAAATAATAATGGTGTTAACAATAACAATAATGACAATAGCGATAATAATAATGATAATACCAGTAATGATAATGATAATAGCAATACTAATAATGATAATAACAGTAACGATAATGATAATAGCATTACTAATAATGATAATAACAGCAATAATAATAATAACAATAATAATAATGATAATAACAGAACTAATAATGATAATAACAACAATAATGATGATATTAACTATAATAATAATAATAATAATAACACTAATAATAATGATAATAACATTAATAATAATGATAATAACACTAATAATAATGATAATAGCAATAACAATAATGATAATTACAGAAATAATAACGATAATAACAGATATAATAATGATAATAACAGTAATGATAATTATAATAACAATATTAATAATGGTGATAACAATAATAATAATGATAATAACATAAATAATAATGATAATAACAATAACAATAATGGTGTTAACAATAACAATAATGACAATAACGACAATAATAATGATAATACCAGTAATGATAATTATAATAGCAATACTAATAATGACAATAACAGAAATAATAATGATAATAACAATAATAATAAAGGTAATGAAAATAATAATAACGATAATAACAGAAATAATAATGATAATAACAATAATAATAATGGTAATAACAATAACAATAATGACAATAACGAAAATAATAATGACAATACCAGTAATGATAATTATAATAACAATACTAATAATGATAATAACAGAAATAATAGTGATAATAACAATAATTATAACGATAATAACAGATATAATAATGATAATAACAGTAATAATAATGATAATAACACTAATAATAATAATAATAACAATAATAATAATGGCAATAACGACAATAATAATGATAATAAAAGTAATAACAATGACATTAACGACAATAATAACGATAATAGCAATACTAATAATGATAATAACAATAATAATAATGGCAATAACGACAATAATAATAATAATAACAATAATAATAATGGGAATAACGACAATAATAATAATAATAATAACTGTAATAACAATGATAATAACACTAATAATAATGGTAATAACAATAATAATAATGGCAATAACGACAATAATAATGATTATCACAGTAATAATAATGATAATAACACTAATAATAATGGTAATAACAATAATAATTATGATAGTAACACTAATAATAATGATAATAACAATAATAATGACGATAATAACATAAATAATACTGATAATAACAACAATAATAATAGTGTTAACAATAACTTTAATGACAATAACGACAATAATAATTATAATAGCAATACTAATAATGATAATAACTGAAATAATAGTGATAATAACTATAATAATAAGGATAATAACAATAATAATAATAATATCAGATATAATAATGATAATAACAGTAATTATAATGGGGTTAACAATAACAATAATGACAATAACGACAATAATAATGATAATACCAGTAATGATAATTATAATAGCAATACTAATAATGACAATAATGGCAATAATAATGATAATAACAGTAATAATAATGGTACTAACAATATTAATAATGGCAATAACGACAATAATAATGATAATCACAGTAATAATAATGATAATAACACTAATAATAATGGTAATAACAATAATAATAATGATAATAAAGGAAATAATAATTATAATAACAATAATAATAATGGTAATAACAATAAAAAAATGATAATAACAGAAATAATATTGATAATAACAATAATAATAACGATAATAACAGAAATAATAATGAGACTAACAATAATAATAATGACAATAACAATAATAATTATGGTAATAACAATAATAATAATGATAATGACAATAATAATAATGGTGTTAACAATAACAATAATGACAATAACGACAATAATAATGATAATACCAGTAATGATAATGATAATAGCAATACTAATAATGATAATAACAGTAATAATAATGATAATAACACTAATAATAATGATAATAACAATAATAATGACGATAATAACATAAATAATACTGATAATAACAACAATAATAATAGTGTTAACAATAACTTTAATGACAATAACGACAATAATAATTATAATAGCAATACTAATAATGATAATAACAGAAATAATAGTGATAATAACGATAATAATAATGGTAATAACAATAACAATAATGACAATAACGACAATAATAATGATAATAACAACAATAATGACGAAATTAACTATAATAATAATGATAATAACACTAATAATAATTATAATAACAACAATTATGATGATATTAACAATAATCACAATGATAATACCACTAATAACAATGATAATGACAATAATGATTATGACAATAACACTAATAATAATGATAATAGCAGTACTAATAATGATAATAACTATAATAATAATGATAAAAACAATAATAATAATGGTGTTAACAATAACAATAATGACAACAACGACAGTAATAATGATAATACCAGTAATGATAATTATAATAGCAATACTAATAATGACAATAACGCCAATAATAATGATAATAACAGTAATAATAATAATAATAATAATAACAATAATAATAATGATAATAACAGAAATAATAATGATAATAACAATAACAATAATGACAATAACGACAATAATAATGATAATACCAGTTTTGATAATTATAATAGCAATACTAATAATGATAATAACAGAAATAATAATAATAACAACAATAATAATAACAACGGTAATAACAATAATAATAATGATAATAAGAGAAATAATAATGATAATAACAGAAATAATAGTGATAATAACAATAATAATAATGATAATAACAGTAATAATAATAATAATAACAGTAATAAGAATGATAATAACAGTAATGATAATGATAATAGCAATACTAATAATGATAATAACAAAAATAATAATGATAATAACAATAATAATAATGATAATAACAATAAAAATAATGACAATAACGACAATACTAATGATAATAATGATAATAACAATAATAGTAATGGTGTTAACAATAACAATAATGACAATAGCGATAATAATAATGATAATACCAGTAATGATAATGATAATAGCAATACTAATAATGATAATAACAGAAATATTAATGATAACAACAATAATAATAACGGTAATAACAATAATAATAATAATAATAAGAGAAATAATAATGATAATAACAATAATAATAACGGTAATAACAATAACAATAATGACAATAACGACAATAATAATGATAATTATAATGGCAATACTAATAATGATAATAACAGAAATAATAATGATAATAGCAATACTAATAATGATAATAACAATAATAATAATAATGTTGTTAACAATAAAAATAATGACAATAACGACAATACTAATGCTAATAATGATAATAACAATAATAATAATGGTGTTAACAATAACAATAATGACAATAGCGATAATAATAATGATAATACCAGTAATGATAATGATAATAGCAATACTAATAATGATAATAACAGTAACGGTAATGATAATACCAATACTAATAATGATAATAACAACAATAATGACGAAATTAACTATAATAATAATGATAATAACACTAATAAGAATGATAATAACAGTAATGATAATGATAATAGCAATACTAATAATGATAATAACAAAAATAATAATGATAATAACAATAATAATAATGATAATGACACAAATAATACTGATAATAACAATAATAATAATGTTGTTAACAATAAAAATAATGACAATAGCGATAATAATAATGATAATACCAGTAAAGATGATGATAATAGCAATACTAATAATGATAATAACAACAATAATGACGAAATTAACTATAATAATAATGATAATAACACTAATAATAATTATAATAACAACAATAATGATGATATTAACTATAATCACAATGATAATACCACTAATAACAATGATTATGACAATAACACTAATAATAATGATAATAACAGTAATGATAACGATAATAGCATTACTAATAATGATAATAACTATAATAATAATGATAATAACAATAATAATAATGGTGTTAACAGTAACAATAATGACTATAACTATAATAATAATGATAATAACAATAATAATAATGGTGTTAACAATAACAATAATGACAATAACGACAATAATAATGATAATACCAGTAATGATAATTATAATAGCAATACTAATAATGACAATAATGGCAATAATAATGATAATAACAGTAATAATAATAATAATAACAATAATAATAATAGTGTTAACAATAACAATAATGACAATAACAGAAATAGTAATGATAATAACAATAATAATAATGGTGTTAACAATAACAATAATGACAATAACGACAATAATAGTGATAATTATAAGAGCAATACTAATAATGATAATAACTCTAATAATAATAATATTAACAATTATAATAATGGCAATAACGACAATAATAATGATAATAACAGTAATAACAATGACATTAACGGCAATAATAATGATAATAACAGTAATAATAATGACAATAACAATAATAATAATGACAATAACAACAATAATGACGAAATTAACTATAATAATAGTGATAATAACACTAATAATAATGTTAATAACAATAATAATTATGATAATAACACTAATAATAATGATAATAAAAATAATAGTAACGATAATAACATAAATAATAACGACAATAACAATAATAATAACGATAATAACATAAATAATAATGATAATAACAATAATAATAATAGTGTTAACAATAACAATAATGACAATAACGACAATAATAATGATAATAACAGAAATAATAATGAGAATAACAATACTAATAATGATAATAACACTAATAATAATGATAATAACAATAATAATAATGGTAGTAACAATAATAATAATGACGTTATCGACAGTAATAATGATAATAACAGTAATGATAATGATAATAGCAATATTAATAATGATACTAACATAAAGAATAATGATAATATCATAAATAATAATGATAATAACAATAATAATAATAGTGTTAACAATAATAATAATGACAATAACAGAAATAATAATGATAATAACAATAATAATAATGGTAATAACAATAATAATAATGGCAATATCGACAATAATAATGATAATACCAGTAGTGATAATGATAATAGCAATACTAATAATGATAATAACAGTAATAATAATGATAATAACAACAATAATGTTGATAATAACAGTAATAATAATAATAATAACAATAATAAGAATGATAATAACAATAATAATAATGGTAATGACAATAATAATAATGATAATAACAGTAGTAATAATGATAATAACAATAATAATAATGGTAATAACAATGATAATAATGACAATAACAATAATAATAACGATAATAACAGCTATAGTAATGAAAATAACAATAATAATAATGGTAATAACAATAATTATAATGATAATAACAGTAATAATAATGGTAATAACAATAATAATAATGACAATAACAACAATACTAATGATAATACCAGTAATGATAATGATAATAGCAATACTAATAATGATAATAACTACAATAATGATGATATTAACTATAATAATAAAGATAATAACAGTAGTAATAATGATAATATCAACAATAATGATGATATTAACTATAATCATAACGGTAATAACAATAATAATAATGATAATAACAACAATAATAATAACGATAATAACAGAAATAATAATGATAATAACAATAATAATAATGGTTATAACAACAATAGTGATGATATTAACTATAGTAATAATGATAATAACAATAATAATAATGATAATAACAATAGTAGTAATGGTAATAACAATAAAAATAACGATAGTAACAGAAATAATAATGATAATAACAATAATAATAATGGTAATGACAATAATAATATTGATAATAATAGAAATAATAATGCTAATAACAATAATAATAACGATAATAAAAGAAATAATAATGATAATAACAATAATAATACCGATAATAACATAAATAATAATGAGAATAACAATAATAATAATGGTAATGACAATAATAATAAGGATAATAACAGAAATAATAATGATAATGACAATAATAGTAAAGGTAATAACAATAATAATAATGATAATAAAGAAATAATAATGATATTAACAACAATAATAACGATAATAACAGAAATAATAATGAGAATAACAATATGAATAATGGTAATAACAATAATAATAATGGTAATGACAATAATAATAATGATAATAACACTAATAATAATGATAATAACACTGATAATAATGATAATAACAATACTAATAATGATAATAGCAATACTAATAATAATAATAACAGAAATAATAATGATAATAACAATAATAATAATAATAATAACAGAAATAATAAAGATAATAACAATACTAATAATGATAATAACAGAAATTATAATGATAATAACAGTAATGATAATGATAATAACAGAAATAGTAAAGATAATAACAATACTAATAATGATAATAACAGAAATTATAATGATAATAACAGTAATGATAATGATAATAACAGAAATAATAATGATAATGATAATAACAGAAATAATAAAGATAATAACAATACTAATAATGATAATAACAGAAATTATAATGATAATAACAGTAATGATAATGATAATAACAGAAATAGTAAAGATAATAACAATACTAATAATGATAATAACAGAAATTATAATGATAATAACAGTAATGATAATGATAATAACAGAAATAATAATGATAATGATAATAACAGAAATAATAGTGATAATAACAATACTAATAATGATACTAGCAATACTAATAATGATAATAACAGAAATAGTAATGATAATAACAATAATAATAATGGCAATAACAATAATAATAATGATAATAACAGAAATAATAATAATAATAACAATAATAATAACGATAATAACAGAAATAATAATGAGAATAACAATAATAAGAATGGTAATAACAATAATAATAATGGCATTACCGACAATAATAATGATAATAACAGTAATAATAATGATAATAACAAGAATAATGATGATAATAACAGTAATAATAATAATAATAACAATAATAAGAATGATAATAACAATAATAATAATTGTAATAACAATAATAATAATGGTAGTAACAATAATAATGATAATAGCAATACTAATAATGATAATAACAGTAATAATAATGATACTAACAACAATAATGATGATATTATCTATAATAATAATTGTTCCGAAATAAAAATAATAACCTAGGCACGTCTACGCCTTGCTACGACGCTGCGTACATACGTTAATCCCTCCCGCACGGGATTAGTCCTACCGCCACGCCATCGACCGGATCAAAATACAATTCTGATTACCGTTTAACTTTAAAATCATTATCCGTGTAAACCTTGAGCGAAGTCGACGCATTCGCAATTTTCATCCAGACTTTCAACCGAATCAAATCTCGTTTTGTTAACCAAATTTATTAATATCGTTATTGTTGTCCAGTGTCCGTCGTGAGTGTCAAACTTTTATTAAATAACTGTGTGAACGTGCCAACTGTGTGTTTTCTTTTATTTCATCAACATTCCGTGAATTTTGTCCTAACCCGCTTGTGCTCCGTCTCCTTGTTAGGAGAGAATTAGTGATCCACTGACCACTCAGCCAACTTGAGACAGCTCGTTGGATACCGTGGTCAAAAAACATTGGTCCTTCGAGCCGGATCGGAGCACAAATCAGTGCGAAAAATTCAAAACTGCAACCAGTAGTTACCGTTAGAAACGATTTCGACCTCGAAGCCAACCGTTGCGGACGACTTGTGATAAACAAACTCTGTCGTGTGTGTTCAACATGAGTGAGATAGAAAGTCTCATAAATCAACAACAAGACGCGATGTATTTCGTCCTTCGCGCACTGGACAATTTTAAAAAGATTGGCAAGAACAACTACACAATTGCAACGGTGCGCAACCGTATTGCCAAACTGGAGAACGCGTTCAAGGAAACCCAAAGCCTTCATCGTCAAATCGTGGCGATCGCCACCCCCGATCATCACAAGAAATACGAGTATTTCTTGTCGCATCAGTTTATGCTGACCCATGAGGCATATCTATCCACCTCCGATTTCATGGCGGAAGTCCTTAACCATCTCGAGGAGGAATTAAGGCGGGAGCGTCCCGCTGGAAAGGCAGAACCGGACCAGAACATCCAACAGCAGGCAGCATCCGTGGACCGTTTACCGCAGCTGCATCTTCCTACGTTCTCCGGGGCCCTCGACGAGTGGGAAAGTTTCCGCGACCGCTTTCAAGCCATGATCGTGGGTAACAAGGCGATCTCAGAAGTATCAAAATTACAATATTTGTTTTCTTGCGTCCATAACGAACCGCTCGATATCATTCGTAATCTCGCTGTAACCGATACTAATTTTCAAATCGCGTGGAATCTCCTGGTTCGCCGTTACGAAAATAAACGTCGGCTCATAACAGTGCATGTCCAAGCTTTGCTAAATTTACCGAGTACTAACGTCGAGTCAAAATCCGCGCTAAATGAAATCCGGGACCGTTCGAATATGGCCATTCAAGCGTTAAAAAAGTTAGGCTGCGCCGTTGACCAGTGGAACGAGATCTTAGTTTGTTTGATAGTTAATTGCCTCGACCGAAATTCCCGTCGTGCTTGGGAACTGCAATTAGGAACATCTACCGAATTTCCCCGGTTCGCTGAGCTAGATACATTTCTTGAAACGCGAATTCGATCTCTTGAAGCGATTCTCGTTCCGAAACCCGGGTCCTCAACCGGGAAGATGGCTGTTAAACAAACACCAGCGCAACATTATCCATCGCATGCGACAAATTCTAATAGTCCAAATTGCCCACTGTGTCGCACGAATCACGGCCTTAACCAATGTCCGGTCTTTCGCGAAAAAACGATATCCCAGCGCATTGACTACGTTAAAAAGGGAAAGCGTTGCATCAACTGCCTTAGTACTCAACATCAGCAGAGAGATTGTAAGAGCATTTATTCGTGTCAGAAATGTCACAAGCGACATCATACATTGTTACATTTTAATAACGCGAACGTCGTTTCAAATCCCCTCGCGAACGATGTTTCAACCGTCTCCGCAAACAATAACGAAACGAATACATCAACAAATGTACCGTCTTTGTCCGTTACGCGAACCACAACAGTACCTTCGCGTGTCCTATTAGCCACCGCAAGAGTCAATATACACTCTTCTAACGGTCGAACTCAACGAATTCGGGTTCTCCTTGATCAAGGATCTGTCGCGTCCTTGATCACCGAAAATTTAGCTCAACGTCTAAAAACGCCGCGCGATCGCGTTTCTATTTCCATTACCGGCGTAGGTGATAACGAAACCACGTGTAAAGCGTCCACGATGGTCCGGCTAACACCATGTAAACGAGCAGGACCAGCATATTCCACGACCGCGCTAATAGTAAACAAGTTATCGACTTATTTACCGCCGCTAATTAACGGCAACTTCAAACTCGAACACTTAACCGGTCTTGATCTCGCGGATGACACTCCCTTCTCTTCCGATCCCGTTGAAATGATCATCGGCGCTGATCTTTACGGACTAATGTTAATTGATGGCGTTCGAAGAGGCACTCCTAACGAACCAGTTGCGCAAAATACAGTATTAGGCTGGATCCTTTCCGGTCCTCTTCCTGCGAACAGTGAAAATCCTTCCTCTCGTTTGTCCATGCATCACTGTACGCCTATCGAATCATTGGATGGTGCACTCCGTCAGTTTTGGGAGCTTGAACAGATTCCGATGTCTTCACGGTTAACTCCTGCGGAACAGGAATGTGAAAAACATTTTGAACAAACACACACACGTACCGAAGAAGGACGGTACTGTGTTAGGTTACCTTTCGTACAGGGACCTCCAATCGATATCGGCGCATCTCTTCCTACTGCAAAACTCTTGTGGTACCGACAAGAAAAACGATTGCAAGCTAATCCTGAGCTAGCTCACGAATACGCAAAATTTATGCGCGAATATGAGACCTTGAATCATATGGTCGAAGTTCCTGAACCCAGCTCTGTCTCCCATCAAACTGTTTATATTCCGCATCATGCTGTAATTAAGGAATCCAGCGTTACTACACGCCTTCGCGTCGTGTTTAACGCATCCAGCAAAACCTCCAATGGTACCTCTCTCAATGACCATCTGTTTACCGGTCAAAAACTACAATTAGATTTGCCCGCAGTCATATTGCAATGGCGATTACATCGCCACGTTTTCCTCGCGGACATTGAAAAAATGTACCGCCAAATCCTTGTTGACAAACGCGACATTGATTACCAACGCATAGTTTGGCGTGCATCTCCGCAAGAACCTCTCCGTCACTTTAGTCTTCGCACGGTTACGTATGGGACTGCTCCCGCTCCGTACCTCGCTCTCCGCGTACTTCGACAGCTTGCAGAGGATGAGGGACTTCATTATCCCTTGGCAATGCCTGTCTTACAGAATCAAATTTATGTTGATGACTGTGTTTTTGGTGCAGATGATGTCGACCTCGCTCGACAAACCCGAGATCAATTGATTTCGCTCCTGAATCGTGCAGGATTCACCCTCCGTAAATGGGCAAGTAACGCTCCTACCCTATTATCCGACATTAATCCAAATGACCTCAGCGTCACCAGCAATAAAACATTGCAACCGAATAAACCTCTGCAACCTGACTTAAAAGTACTAGGAGTGTCGTGGAACCCTAATGTCGACTCTTTCCAGTTCAATATCCGTATTGAAGAAACCGTACCTAACACGAAGCGCACCATTTTGTCCACCATAGCAAAATTTTTTGATCCATTGGGTTGGGTCACTCCTGTGGTTATTAAAGCAAAGATTTTCATGCAACGTTTGTGGCACTTCAAGTGTGACTGGGACGTAAACATTCCAACTGCGATCCTTGATGAATGGACTTCGTATTATAAACAACTCCCGTGTTTACGTCAATTGTCACTACCACGATGGGTAAATTACGGGTCGTACGTGAAGTCATGCGAATTACACGGTTTTGCAGATGCCTCATCTTCTGCTTATGCTGCCGTTGTTTATTTAAAAATTACAACATTATCCGGAGACGTCACAATATCGCTTTTAACTGCAAAATCTAAAGTTGCACCGCTCAAATCTATAAGTATTCCTCGACTTGAATTATGCGCCGCTGTGTTGTTATCTCGTCTTCTTGTGTTTGTCAAATCGACGCTCGCACTTCAAGCGGTGACTAGCTATAGTTGGACAGACTCTACAATAGTTTTAGCCTGGATATCTTAACACCCATCCCGTTGGAAAACATTCGTCGCTAATAGGGTTGCCGAGATCCAAACCAATTTACCGAATGTAAAATGGCACCACGTGCCTACCGATGACAACCCAGCGGATT
Organism: Coelioxys conoideus; assembly: GCA_947623535.1. Classification (NCBI taxonomy): domain Eukaryota; kingdom Metazoa; phylum Arthropoda; class Insecta; order Hymenoptera; family Megachilidae; genus Coelioxys; species Coelioxys conoideus. The sequence goes on from CANQJN010000043.1 coordinate 3,258,787, forward strand.
GTGCATCTCGAGGATTAGATTGCGATCAATTAGGTTCCCAGTCTATTTGGTGGACTGGTCCGTTGTGGCTTAGACTTTCGTCGGCTGACTGGCCGCAGGATACGTCCGTGATCGCGTCCACTTCGCTGGAAGAGCGTTCTCTCCCTGTAAATATAGCAACCCCCGTACCGACATGGGATCTTGCCGACCGATATTCCAATTGGACAAAATTACTAAGAGTCACAGCATATATATTCCGATTTATTAACAGATTAAGGCGACTGTCCTCTTTCCCAAAACTGACGAATACTCCACGTGATTCCATTCATGATAAAGGTGATAGTGATGTGTTAAATCTGAATGAAATACAACAAGCCCGTCTATTTTGGTTGAAATACATTCAGCGTAGCCTATTCTTGAATGAATTGCAATGTTTACAAAACACCCAGCCGCTTCCTCGAAACAGCGCGCTTGTATCGCTGAATGTATATATTGACGCGGACGGATTAATTCGTGTTGGCGGACGATTAAATAAATCGAAATTACCTGAAGATTCCAAAAATCCAATAGTTCTTGGTTCTCATCCGCTTGTCAAGCTCCTTATCCATTTTACACATCTCCGCACGCTTCATGGCGGATCCCAGCTCACGCTTGCTGTCCTACGCCAACAGTTTTGGCTCCTCCGCGCACGCCACCTTATCCGTTCTGTACTGTACCGATGCGTGGTTTCTGCTCGGGAACGTGCAAGTACCGCTACCGAACTAATGGGGAATCTTCCTTCTCAGCGAGTAAACAAAGTCGAACGTGCATTCCTTCATTGTGGCGTGGATTACGCTGGTCCTGTCCTCGTCCGTTTAGCCTCCGGGCGCGGACACAAATCGAGAAAGGCATATATTGCGTTATTTATATGCCTAACTACCCGCGCGATTCATCTAGAATTAGTTAGCGATTATTCAACCGCAGCATTCCTAGCTGCATTCGAGCGTTTTTGTTCCCGTCAAGGTATACCAACCACTGTATATTCCGACAATGGTACTAATTTCCAAGGAGCTGAAAAGGAACTGAACCAAATGTTTAAAGCCGCGACACGTAATCCAGATTTCCGTAATAGATTGGTCAGTGAGCATGTCACCTGGAATTTTATTCCTCCCTCCGCTCCTCACTTCGGAGGGCTGTGGGAAGCTGGAGTTCGAAGCGTGAAATACCACCTCAAACGTATTATAGGTGCACATACACTCACATTTGAAGAATTCACAACACTGCTATGCCAAGTCGAAGCATGTTTAAATTCACGTCCGATCGCCCCGGTATCCGATAATTATGATGATTACACTTCACTAACACCTGGTCACTTCCTCATCGGCTCCGCTCTGAATGCGATCCCATCACCGACGTTATTAGATGTCCGCGAAACACGATTGTCACGATGGCAATTAATAAAACAAATGAACGAGAGCTTTTGGCAAGCTTGGTCTACGGATTATTTACACACGTTACAGCAGCAACCGAAATGGCGTACTAGAACCGACCTTGCGAAACCTGGGCGTATCGTTTTAATTCGAAACCCTCTCGCGCCTCCCTGCAAATGGGAACTCGGACGAATAACGCATTGCCATCCCGGATCCGACGGGATTACTCGCGTCGTTACCGTGAAGACGGCACAAAGTGAATATCGGCGACCTATTACGAAACTTTGTTTTCTACCCGTCGATATCAACACCCATGATAAATCGACAGTGCGCTAATCCTTTGTAAATACCATAATATTGTAACCATGCGTATGGCGGGCGGCATCTTAGATTTAAGTTTGTATATGTATATTGTAGATTATAAGATTGTAAATATTTCGTATGGCGGGCGGCATCCTTATTTACGTTAACGATAGTTTTGTATGTTTTCTTGTTCTATTTTGCTGTAAGATGGTTAGTCGGATCCATAAGATCCGAGGCGGGCGGTATGTTCCGAAATAAAAATAATAACCTAGGCACGTCTACGCCTTGCTACGACGCTGCGTACATACGTTAATCCCTCCCGCACGGGATTAGTCCTACCGCCACGCCATCGACCGGATCAAAATACAATTCTGATTACCGTTTAACTTTAAAATCATTATCCGTGTAAACCTTGAGCGAAGTCGACGCATTCGCAATTTTCATCCAGACTTTCAACCGAATCAAATCTCGTTTTGTTAACCAAATTTATTAATATCGTTATTGTTGTCCAGTGTCCGTCGTGAGTGTCAAACTTTTATTAAATAACTGTGTGAACGTGCCAACTGTGTGTTTTCTCTTATTTCATCAACATTCCGTGATTTTTGTCCTAACCCGCTTGTGCTCCGTCTCCTTGTTAGGAGAGAATTAGTGATCCACTGACCACTCAGCCAACTTGAGACAGCTCGTTGGATACCGTGGTCAAAAAACAATAATGATAATAACACTAATAATAATGATAATAACAATAATAATAATGATAATAACAGCAATAATAATGATAATAACACTAATAATAATGATAATAACAATAATAATAATGATAATAAAAGAAATAATATTGATAATAACAATAATAATAACGATAATAACAGTAATAATAATAATGACATTAACGACAATAATAATGATAATAACAACAATAATGATGATAATAACAGTAGTAATAATAATAATAACAATAATAAGCATGATAATAACAATAATAATAACGATAATAACAGTAATGATAATAGCAATACTAATAATGATAATAACAGTAATAATAATAATAATGATAATAACAATAATAGTAATGGTAATAACAATAATAATAACGATAATAACAGAAATAATAATAATAATAACATTAATAATAATGGTCATAACAATAATATTAATGGTAGTAACAATAATAATAATGACATTATCGACAGTAATAATGATAATAACAGTAATAATAATAATAATGATAACAACAATAAGAATGATAATAACAATAATAATAATGGTAATGACAATAATAATAATGATAATAACAGTAGTAATAATGGCAATAACAACAATACTGATGATATTAACAATAATAATAATAATAATAACAGAAATAATAATGATAATAACAATAATAATAATGGTAATAACAATAATAATAATGACAATAACAATAATAATAACGATAATAACAGTAATGATAATAGCAATACTAATAATGATAATAACAGTAATAATAATAATAATGATAATAACAATAATAGTAATGGTAATAACAATAATAATAACGATAATAACAGAAATAATAATGATAATAACAATAATAGTAATGGTAATAACAATAATAACAATGATAATAAAGAAATAATAATGATATTAACAACAATAATAACGATAATACCAGAAATAATAATGAGAATAACAATAAGAATAATGGTAATAACAATAATAATAATGGTATTATCTACAATAATAATGATAATAACGGTAATGATAATGATAATAGCAATACTGATAATGATAATAACTACAATAATGATGATATTAACTATAATAATAATGATAATAACAGTAGTAATAATGATAATAACAGCAATAATGATGATATTAACTATAATCATAACGGTAATAACAATAATAATAATGATAATAAAAGAAATAATAATGATAATAACAACAATAATAATGGTAAAAACAACAATTATGAGGATATTAACTATAATAATAATGATAATAACACTAATAATAATGATAATAACAATACTAATAATGATAATAGCAATACTAACAATGATAATCACAGAAATAATAATGATAATAACAGTAATGATAATGATAATAGCAACAATACTGATGATATTAACAATAATAATAATAATAATAACAGAAATAATAATGATAATAACAATACTAATAATGATAATAACAATAACAATAATGGTAATGACAATAATAATAATGACAATAACAATAATAATAACGATAATAACTGTAATGATAATAGCAATACTAATAATGATACTAACAGTAATAATAATAATAATGATAATAACAATAATAGTAATGGTAATAACAATAATAAGAATGATAATAACAGAAATAATAATGATAATGACAATAATAGTAATGGTAATAACAATAATAACAATGATAATAAAGAAATAATAATGATATTAACAACAATAATAACGATAATACCAGAAATAATAATGAGAATAACAATAAGAATAATGGTAATAACAATAATAATAATGGTATTATCTACAATAATAGTGATAATAACAGTAATGATAATGATTATAGCAATACTAATAAAGATAATAACAGTAATAATAATAATGGCATTAACGACAATAATAATGATAATAACAGTAGTAATAATAATAATAACAATAATAAGATTGATAATAACAATAATAGTAATGGTAATAACAATAATAATAACGATAATAACAGAAATAATAAGCATAATAACAATAATAATAATAGTAATGACAATAATAATACCGATAATAACAGAAATAATAATGATAATAACAATAATAATAATGGTAATAACATAATAACAATGGTAATAACAATAATAATAATAGTGTTAACAATAACAATAATGACAATAACAGAAATAATAATGATAATACCAGTAATGATAATGATAATAGCAGTACTAATATTGATAATAACAATAATAATAATAGTAATAACAATAATAATAATGGTGTTAACAATAACAATAAAGACAATAACGACAATAATAATGATAATAGCAATACTAATAATGATAATAACTATAATAATAATGGTAATAACAATAATAATAATGACAATAACCCTAATAATTATGATAATAACAACAATAATGTTGATATTAACTATAATAATAACGATAATAACAATAATAATAATGATAATAACAATAATAGTAATGGTATAACAATAATAATAATGGCAATAACGACAATAAGGATGATAATAACAGTAATAATAATGACATTAACGTCAATGATAATGATAATAACAGTAATAATAATGATAATAGCAATAACAAAAATGATAATAACAATAATAGTAATGGTAATAACAATAAGAATAATGACTATAACGACTATAATAATGATAATAACAGTAATAGTAATGTTAATAACAATAATAATAATGATAATAACATTAATAATAATGATAATAAGAACAATAATGATGATATTAACTATAATAATAATGATAATAACAGTAATAATAATGGTAATAATAATAATAATAATGACAATAACAACAATAATAATAATGGTAATAACAATAATAATAATGATAATAACAGAAATAATAATGATAATAACAATAATAATAATGGTGTTGACAATAACAATAATGACAATAAAGACAATAATAATGATAATACCAGTAATGATAATTATAATAGCAATACTAATAATGATAATAACAGAAATAATAATGAAAATAACAATAATAATAATGGTAATAACAATAATAATAATGATAATAACACTAATAATAATGGTACTAACAATAATAATAATGGCAATAACGACAATAATAATGATAATCACAGTAATAATAATGATAATAACACTAATAATAATGGCAATAACAATAATAATTATGATAATAACACTAATAATAATGATAATAACAACAATAATGATGATCGTAACTATAATCATAATGATAATACCACGAATAACAATGATAACAACAATTATAGTTATGACAATAACGACAATAATAATGATAATAGCAATACTAATAATGATAATAACAGTAATAATAATGATAATAACACTAGTAATAAAGATAATAACAATAATAATAATGGTGCTAACAATAACTATAATGACAATAACGACAATAATAATGATAATATCAGTAATGATAATGATTATAGCAATACTAATAATGATAATAACAATAATAATAATAGTAATAACAATAATAATAATGGTGTTAACAATAACAATAAAGACAATAACGACAATAATAATGATAATAGCAATACTAATAATGATAATAACTATAATAATAATGGTAATAACAATAATAATAATGACAATAACCCTAATAATTATGATAATAACAACAATAATGTTGATATTAACTATAATAATAATGATAATAACAATAATAATAATGATAATAACAATAATAGTAATGGTATAACAATAATAATAATGGCAATAACGACAATAATAATGATAATAACAGTAATAGTACTGTTAATAACAATAATAACACTGATAATAACATTAATAATAATGATAATAACAATAATAATGATGATATTAACTATAATAATAAGATAATAACAGTAATAATAATGGTACTAACAATAACAGTCGTGTCATTTACGACAATAATAATGATAATAACAGTAATAATAATGATAATAACAACAATAATGATGATCGTAACTATGATCATAATGATAATACCACTAAGAACAATTATAATAACAATAATAATTACGACAATATCGACAATAATAATGATAATTGCAATACTAATAATGATAATAACAGTAATGATAATGATAATAACAGTAATAATAATGATAATAACAATAATAATAATGGTAATAACAGAAATGATAATTATAATTGCAATAATAATAATGATAATAACAGAAATAATAATGATAATAACAATACTAATAATGGTAATAACAATAACAATAATGACAATAACGACAATAATAATGATAATACCAGTAATGATAATTATAATAACAATACTAATAATGATAATAACAGAAATAATAATGATAATAACAATAATAATAATAGTGTTAACAATAACAATAATGACAATAACGACAATAATAATGATAATAGCAATACTAATAATGATAATAACCATAATAATAATGGTAATAACAATAATAATAATGATAATAACAGAAGTAATAATGATAATAACAACAATAATGATGATATTAACTATAATAATAATAATAACAATAACACTAATAATAATGATAATAACAGTAATAATAATGATAATAGCATTAATAATAATGGTAATAACAATAATAATAATGACAATAACGACTATAATAGCGATAATAACACTAATAGTAATGATAGTAACAATAATAATAATGATAATAATAGAAATAATAGTGATTATAACAATAATAATAAAGATAGTAACCATAATGAGAATGATAATAACAATAATAATAATGATAATAACAGAAATAATAATGATAATAACTATAATAATAATGATAATAACAGTAATTATAATGGTGTTAACAATAACAATAATGACAATAATGGCAATATTAATGATAATAACAGTAATAATAATAATAATAACATTAACGACAATAATAATGATAATATCAGTAATGATAATTATAATAGCAATACTAATAATGATAATAACAGAAATAATAATGATAATAACAATAATAATAATGGTGATAACAATAATAATAATGATAATAACAGAAATAATAATGATAATAACAACAATAATAATAATGGTAATAACAATAACAATAATGACAATAACGACAATAATAATGATAATACCAGTAATGATAATTATAATAGCAATACTAATAATGATAATAACAGAAATAATAATGAAAATAACAATTAAAATAATAGTGTTAACAATAACAATAATGACAACAACGACAATAATAATGATAATAGCAATACTAATAATGATAATAACAATAATAATAATGGTAATAACAATAATAATTATGATAATAACACTAATAATAATGATAATAACACTAATAATAATGGTACTAACAATAACAATAATGACAATAACGACAGTAATAATGATAATACCAGTAATGATAATTATAATAGCAATACTAATAATGACAATAACGACAATAATAATAATAATAACAGTAATAATAATAATAATAATAACAACAATAATAATGATAAGAACAATAATAATAGCGATAATAACGACAATAATAATGATAATAACAGAAATAATAATGATAATAATAATGGTAATAATGTTAATAACAATAATAATAATGGTGTTAACAATAACAATAATGACAATAACGACAATAATAATGATAATACCAGTAATGATAATTATAATAGCAATACTAATAATGACAATAACGACAATAATAATAATAATAACAGTAATAATAATAATAATAATAACAATAATAATAATGATAATAACAGAAAGAATAATGATAATAACAATAACAATAATGGTGTTAACAATAACAATAATGACAATAACGACAATAATAATGATAATACCAGTAATGATAATTATAATAGCAATACTAATAATTATAATAGCAGTACTAATAATGATAATAACAATAATAATAATGGTAATAACAATAACAATAATGACAATAACGACAATAATAATGATAATACCAGTAATGATAATTATAATAGCAATACTAATAATGATAATAACAGAAATAATAATGATAATAACAATAATAATAATGGTAATAACAATAATAATAGTGATAATAACCCTCTTAATTATGATAATAACAACAATAATGATGATATTAACTATAATAATAATGATAATAAAAGTAATAACAATGGTACTACAATAATACTAATGACATTAACGACAATAATAATGATAATAACAATAATAATAATGATAATAAAGATAATAATAATGACAATAACGACAATAATAATGATAATAACAATAATAATAATGATAATAAAGATAATAATAATGACAATAACGACAATAATAATGATAATAGCAATAACAATAATGATAATAACAGAAATAATAATGATAATAACAATAATAATACCGATAATAACATGAATAATAATGATAATAACAGAAATGATAATGATAATAACAATAATAATAATGATAATAACGACAATAATAATGATAAGAACAATAATAATAGCGATAATAACAATAATAATAATAATGGTAATAACAATAATAATAATGATAATAACCCTAATAATTATGATAATAACAACAATAATGATGATATTAACTATAATAATAATGATAATAACAATAATAATAATGATAATAACAATAATAATAATGATAATAACAATAATAGTAATGGTAATAACAATAATAATAATGACAATAACGACTATAATAACGATAATAACACTAATAGTAATGATAGTAACAATAATAATAATGATAATAACGACAATAATAATGATAAGAACAATAATAATAGCGATAATAACGACAATAATAATGATAATAATAATGGTGTTAACAATAACAATAATGACAATAACAACAATAATAATGATAATACCAGTAATGATAATTATAATAGCAATACTAATAATGACAATAACGACAATAATAATAATAATAACAGAAATAATAATGATAATAACAATAATAATGACCATAATAACATAAATAATAATGATAATAACAATAATAATAATGGTGTTAACAATAACAATAAAGACAATAACAGAAATAATAATGATAACAACAATAATAATAATGTTAATAACAATAATAATAATGACAATAACGACAATAATAATGATAATAGCAATAACAATAATGATACTAACAGAAATAATAATGGTAATAACAATAACAATAATTGTAATAACGCTAATAATTATGATAATAACAGTAATGCTAATGATAATAGCAATACGAATAATGATAATAACCGAAATAATAATGATAATAACAACAATAATTATAGTAATAACAATAATAATAATGGTGTTAACAATAACAATAATGACAATAACGACAATAATAATGATAATACTAATAATGATAATGACAGTAATAATAATGATAATAACACTAATAATAATGACAATAACAACAATAATAATAATGGTAATAACAATAATAATAATGATAATAACAGAAATAATAATGATAATAACAATAATAATAATGGTGTTGACAATAACAATAATGACAATAAAGACAATAATAATGATAATACCAGTAATGATAATTATAATAGCAATACTAATAATGATAACAACAGAAATAATAATGAAAATAACAATAATAATAATGGTGTTAACAATAACAATAATGACAATAACGACAATAATAATGATAATACCAGTAATGATAATGATAATAGCAGTACTAATATTGATAATAACAGAACTAATAATCATAATGACGGTTATGATAATGATAATAACAGAAATAATAATGTTAATAACAATAATAATAAGGACATTATCGACTGTAATAATGATAATAACGGTAACAGTAATGATAAAAACATCAATAATGATGATATTAATTATAATAATAATAATAATAGTAACACTAATAAGAATGATAATAACAGTAATAATAATAATAATAACAATAATAATAATGATAATAACAGAAATAATAATGATAATAACAGAAATAATAATGGTAATAACAATAATAATAATGATAATAAAAGAAATAATAACGATTATAACAATAATAATAATGGTAATATCAATAATAATAATGATAGTAACAGAAATAATAATGATAATAACAATAATAATAACGATAATAACAGAAATAATAATGAGACTAACAATAATAATAATGATAATAACAATAATAATTATGGTAATAACAATAATAATAATGATAATAACAATAATAATAATGGTGTTAACAATAACAATAATGACAATAACGACAATAATAATGATAATACCAGTAATGATAATGATAATAGCAGTACTAATATTGATAATAACAATAATAATAATAGTAATAACAATAATAATAATGGTGTTAACAATAACAATAAAGACAATAACGACAATAATAATGATAATAGCAATACTAATAATGATAATAACTATAATAATAATGGTAATAACAATAATAATAATGACAATAACCCTAATAATTATGATAATAACAACAATAATGTTGATATTAACTATAATAATAACGATAATAACAATAATAATAATGATAATAACAATAATAGTAATGGTATAACAATAATAATAATGGCAATAACGACAATAAGGATGATAATAACAGTAATAATAATGACATTAACGTCAATGATAATGATAATAACAGTAATAATAATGATAATAGCAATAACAAAAATGATAATAACAATAATAGTAATGGTAATAACAATAAGAATAATGACTATAACGACTATAATAATGATAATAACAGTAATAGTAATGTTAATAACAATAATAATAATGATAATAACACTAGTAATAAAGATAATAACAATAATAATAATGGTGCTAACAATAACTATAATGACAATAACGACAATAATAATGATAATATCAGTAATGATAATGATTATAGCAATACTAATAATGATAATAACAATAATAATAATAGTAATAACAATAATAATAATGGTGTTAACAATAACAATAAAGACAATAACGACAATAATAATGATAATAGCAATACTAATAATGATAATAACTATAATAATAATGGTAATAACAATAATAATAATGACAATAACCCTAATAATTATGATAATAACAACAATAATGTTGATATTAACTATAATAATAATGATAATAACAATAATAATAATGATAATAACAATAATAGTAATGGTATAACAATAATAATAATGGCAATAACGACAATAATAATGATAATAACAGTAATAATAATGACATTAACGTCAATGATAATGATAATAACAGTAATAATAATGATAATAGCAATAACAAAAATGATAATAACAATAATAGTAATGGTAATAACAATAAGAATAATGACTATAACTACTATAATAATGATAATAACAGTAATAGTAATGTTAATAACAATAATAATAATGATAATAACATTAATAATAATGATGATATTAACTATAATAATAATGATAATAACAGTAATAATAATGATAATAACAACAATAATGATGATCGTAACTAAAATCATAATGATAATACCACGAATAACAATGATAATAACAATTATAGTTATGACAATAACGACAATAATAATGATAATAGCAATACTAATAATGATAATAACAGTAATAATAATGATAATAACAGTAATGATAATGATAATAGCAATACCAATAATGATAATAACAGTAATAATAATGATAATAACACTAATAATAATAATAATAACAATAATAATAATGATAATAACAGAAGTAATAATGATAATAACAACAATAATGATGATATTAACTATAATAATAATAATAATAATAACACGAATAATAATGATAATAACAAAAGTAATAATGATAATAACAATAATAATAATGATAATATCAGAAGTAATAATGATAATAACAACAATAATGATGATATTAACTATAATATTAATAATAATAATAATAACACGAATAATAATGTTAATAACAGTAATAATAATGGTAATAACACTAATAATAATGATAATAACAGAAATAATAATGAGAATAACAATAATAATAATGATAATAACAATAAGAATAATGGTGTTAACAATAACAATAATGACAATAACGACAATAATAATGATAATAAAAATAATAATAATGGTAATAACAATAATAATAATGGTAATAACAATAATAATAATGATAATAACAGAAATAATAATGAGAATAACAATAATAATAATGATAATGACAATAAGAATAATGGTGTCAACAATAACAATAATGACAATAAAGACAATAATAATGATAATATCAGTAATGATAATGATTATAGCAATACTATTAATGATAATAACAGAAATAATAATGATAATAAAAATAATAATAATGGTAATAACAATAATAATAATGGTAATAACAATAATAATTATGATAATAACACTAATAATAATGATAATAACAATAATAATGACGATAATAACATAAATAATAATGGTAATAACAATAATAATAATAGTGTTAACAATAACAATAAAGACAATAACGACAATAATAATGATAATAGCAATACTAATAATGATAATAACAATAATAATAATGATAATAACCCTAATAAGTATGATAATAACAACAATAATGATGATATTAACTATAATAATGATGATAATAACAATAATAATAATGATAATAACAATAATAGTAATGGTATAACAATAATAATAATGGCAATAACGACAATAATAATGATAATAACAATAATAGTAATGGTAATAACAATAAGAATAATGACTATAACGACTATAATAATGATAATAACAGTAATAGTAATGTTAATAACAATAATAACAATGATAATAACATTAATAATAATGATAATAACAACAATAATGATGATATTAACTATAATAATAATGATAATAACAGTAATAATAATGATAATAACAACAATAATGATGATCGTAACTATAATCATAATGATAATACCACTAATAATAATGATAATAACAGTAATGATAATGATAATAGCAATACTAATAATGATAATAACAGGACTAATAATCATAATAACAGTAATGATAATGATAATAGCAATACCAATAATGATAATAACAATAATAATAATGGTGTTAACAATAACAATAATGACAATAACGACAATAATAATGATAATACCAGTAATGATAATGATAATAGCAATGCTAATAATGATAATGACAGTAATAATAATGATAATAACACTAATAATAATGATAATAACAATAATAATAATAGTGTTAACAATAACTATAATGACAATAACGACAATAATAATGATAATATCAGTAATGATAATGATTATAGCAATACTAATAATGATAATAACAGAAATAATAATGATAATAACAATAATAGTAATGGTAATAACAATAATAATAATGGCAATAACAGTAATAATTATGATAATAACACTAATAATAATGATAATAACAATAATAATGACGATAATAACATAAATAATAATGATAATAACAATAATAATAATAGTGTTAACAATAACAATAATGATAATAACAGAAATAATAATGAGAATAACAATAATAATAATGATAGTAACATAAACAGTAATGGTAATGACAATAATAATAATGACTATAACGACTATAATAATGATAATAACATTAATAGTAATGTTAATAACAACAATAATAACGATAATAACATTAATAATAATGATAATAACAACAATAATGATGATATTAACTATAATAATAATAATAATAATAATAATAATAACACGAATAGTAATGTTAATAACAGTAATAATAATGGTAATAACACTAATAATAATGATAATAACAGAAATAATAATGAGAATAACAATAATAATAATGATAATAACAATAAGAATAATGGTGTTAACAATAACAATAATGACAATAACGACAATAATAATGATAATATCAGTAATGATAATGATTATAGCAATACTATTAATGATAATAACAGAAATAATAATGATAATAAAAATAATAATAATGGTAATAACAATAATAATAATGGTAATAACAATAATAATTATGATAATAACACTAATAATAATGATAATAACAATAATAATGACGATAATAACATAAATAATAATGATAATAACAATAATAATAATAGTGTTAACAATAACAATAAAGACAATAACGACAATAATAATGATAATAGCAATACTAATAATGATAATAACAGTAATAATAATGATAATAACAGTAATGATAATGATAATAGCAATACTAATAATGATAATAACAGGACTAATAATCATAATAACAGTAATGATAATGATAATAGCAATACCAATAATGATAATAACAATAATAATAATGGTGTTAACAATAACAATAATGACAATAACGACAATAATAATGATAATACCAGTAATGATAATGATAATAGCAATACTAATAATGATAATGACAGTAATAATAATGATAATAACACTAATAATAATGATAATAACAATAATAATAATAGTGTTAACAATAACTATAATGACAATAACGACAATAATAATGATAATATCAGTAATGATAATGATTATAGCAATACTAATAATGATAATAACAGAAATAATAATGATAATAACAGTAATAATAATGGTAATAACAATAATAATAATGGCAATAACAGTAATAATTATGATAATAACACTAATAATAATGATAATAACAATAATAATGACCATAATAACATAAATAATAATGATAATAACAATAATAATAATGGTGTTAACAATAACAATAAAGACAATAACAGAAATAATAATGATAACAACAATAATAATAATGTTAATAACAATAATAATAATGACAATAACGACAATAATAATGATAATAGCAATAACAATAATGATACTAACAGAAATAATAATGGTAATAACAATAACAATAATTGTAATAACGCTAATAATTATGATAATAACAGTAATGCTAATGATAATAGCAATACGAATAATGATAATAACCGAAATAATAATGATAATAACAACAATAATTATAGTAATAACAATAATAATAATGGTGTTAACAATAACAATAATGACAATAACGACAATAATAATGATAATACTAATAATGATAATGACAGTAATAATAATGATAATAACACTAATAATAATGATAATAACAGTAATAATAATGGTAATAATAATAATAATAATGACAATAACAACAATAATAATAATGGTAATAACAATAATAATAATGATAATAACAGAAATAATAATGATAATAACAATAATAATAATGGTGTTGACAATAACAATAATGACAATAAAGACAATAATAATGATAATACCAGTAATGATAATTATAATAGCAATACTAATAATGATAACAACAGAAATAATAATGAAAATAACAATAATAATAATGGTGTTAACAATAACTATAATGACAATAACGACAATAATAATGATAATATCAGTAATGATAATGATTATAGCAATACTAATAATGATAATAACAGAAATAATAATGATAATAACAGTAATAATAATGGTAATAACAATAATAATAATGGCAATAACAGTAATAATTATGATAATAACACTAATAATAATGATAATAACAATAATAATGACCATAATAACATAAATAATAATGATAATAACAATAATAATAATGGTGTTAACAATAACAATAAAGACAATAACAGAAATAATAATGATAACAACAATAATAATAATGTTAATAACAATAATAATAATGACAATAACGACAATAATAATGATAATAGCAATAACAATAATGATACTAACAGAAATAATAATGGTAATAACAATAACAATAATTGTAATAACGCTAATAATTATGATAATAACAGTAATGCTAATGATAATAGCAATACGAATAATGATAATAACCGAAATAATAATGATAATAACAACAATAATTATAGTAATAACAATAATAATAATGGTGTTAACAATAACAATAATGACAATAACGACAATAATAATGATAATACTAATAATGATAATGACAGTAATAATAATGATAATAACACTAATAATAATGACAATAACAACAATAATAATAATGGTAATAACAATAATAATAATGATAATAACAGAAATAATAATGATAATAACAATAATAATAATGGTGTTGACAATAACAATAATGACAATAAAGACAATAATAATGATAATACCAGTAATGATAATTATAATAGCAATACTAATAATGATAACAACAGAAATAATAATGAAAATAACAATAATAATAATGGTGTTAACAATAACAATAATGACAATAACGACACTAATAATGATAATACCAGTAATGATAATGATAATAGCAGTACTAATATTGATAATAACAGAACTAATAATCATAATGACGGTTATGATAATGATAATAACAGAAATAATAATGTTAATAACAATAATAATAAGGACATTATCGACTGTAATAATGATAATAACGGTAACAGTAATGATAAAAACATCAATAATGATGATATTAATTATAATAATAATAATAATAGTAACACTAATAAGAATGATAATAACAGTAATAATAATAATAATAACAATAATAATAATGATAATAACAGAAATAATAATGATAATAACAGAAATAATAATGGTAATAACAATAATAATAATGGTAATATCAATAATAATAATGATAGTAACAGAAATAATAATGATAATAACAATAATAATAACGATAATAACAGAAATAATAATGAGACTAACAATAATAATAATGATAATGACAATAATAATAATGGTGTTAACAATAACAATAATGACAATAACGACAATAATAATGATAATACCAGTAATGATAATGATAATAGCAGTACTAATATTGATAATAACAATAATAATAATAGTAATAACAATAATAATAATGGTGTTAACAATAACAATAAAGACAATAACGACAATAATAATGATAATAGCAATACTAATAATGATAATAACTATAATAATAATGGTAATAACAATAATAATAATGACAATAACCCTAATAATTATGATAATAACA
The DNA here is from genome assembly GCA_947623535.1 of Coelioxys conoideus. NCBI lineage: Eukaryota > Metazoa > Arthropoda > Insecta > Hymenoptera > Megachilidae > Coelioxys > Coelioxys conoideus. The sequence continues at coordinate 3,276,105 of CANQJN010000043.1, forward strand.
ACAATAATGTTGATATTAACTATAATAATAACGATAATAACAATAATAATAATGATAATAACAATAATAGTAATGGTATAACAATAATAATAATGGCAATAACGACAATAAGGATGATAATAACAGTAATAATAATGATAATAGCAATAACAAAAATGATAATAACAATAATAGTAATGGTAATAACAATAAGAATAATGACTATAACGACTATAATAATGATAATAACAGTAATAGTAATGTTAATAACAATAATAATAATGATAATAACATTAATAATAATGATAATAAGAACAATAATGATGATATTAACTATAATAATAATGATAATAACAGTAATAATAATGGTAATAATCATAATAATAATGACAATAACAACAATAATAATAATGGTAATAACAATAATAATAATGATAATAACAGAAATAATAATGATAATAACAATAATAATAATGGTGTTGACAATAACAATAATGACAATAAAGACAATAATAATGATAATACCAGTAATGATAATTATAATAGCAATACTAATAATGATAATAACAGAAATAATAATGAAAATAACAATAATAATAATGGTAATAACAATAATAATAATGATAATAACACTAATAATAATGGTACTAACAATAATAATAATGGCAATAACGACAATAATAATGATAATCACAGTAATAATAATGATAATAACACTAATAATAATGGTAATAACAATAATAATTATGATAATAACACTAATAATAATGATAATAACAACAATAATGATGATCGTAACTATAATCATAATGATAATACCACGAATAACAATGATAACAACAATTATAGTTATGACAATAACGACAATAATAATGATAATAGCAATACTAATAATGATAATAACAGTAATAATAATGATAATAACACTAGTAATAAAGATAATAACAATAATAATAATGGTGCTAACAATAACTATAATGACAATAACGACAATAATAATGATAATATCAGTAATGATAATGATTATAGCAATACTAATAATGATAATAACAATAATAATAATAGTAATAACAATAATAATAATGGTGTTAACAATAACAATAAAGACAATAACGACAATAATAATGATAATAGCAATACTAATAATGATAATAACTATAATAATAATGGTAATAACAATAATAATAATGACAATAACCCTAATAATTATGATAATAACAACAATAATGTTGATATTAACTATAATAATAATGATAATAACAATAATAATAATGATAATAACAATAATAGTAATGGTATAACAATAATAATAATGGCAATAACGACAATAATAATGATAATAACAGTAATAGTACTGTTAATAACAATAATAACACTGATAATAACATTAATAATAATGATAATAACAATAATAATGATGATAATAAAGATAATAATAATGACAATAACGACAATAATAATGATAATAGCAATAACAATAATGATAATAACAGAAATAATAATGATAATAACAATAATAATACCGATAATAACATGAATAATAATGATAATAACAGAAATGATAATGATAATAACAATAATAATAATGATAATAACGACAATAATAATGATAAGAACAATAATAATAGCGATAATAACAATAATAATAATAATGGTAATAACAATAATAATAATGATAATAACCCTAATAATTATGATAATAACAACAATAATGATGATATTAACTATAATAATAATGATAATAACAATAATAATAATGATAATAACAATAATAGTAATGGTAATAACAATAATAATAATGACAATAACGACTATAATAACGATAATAACACTAATAGTAATGATAGTAACAATAATAATAATGATAATAACGACAATAATAATGATAAGAACAATAATAATAGCGATAATAACGACAATAATAATGATAATAATAATGGTGTTAACAATAACAATAATGACAATAACAACAATAATAATGATAATACCAGTAATGATAATTATAATAGCAATACTAATAATGACAATAACGACAATAATAATAATAATAACAGAAATAATAATGATAATAACAATAATAATAATAGTGTTAACAATAACTATTGACAGAATTACGCAATATTTAATATAAAAGAACTGTTTATTAATATAGAAGATAATTAAAGGGTAACATAATAATATAAATATAATATAACTATAATTAGCAAACGCGAAACACACGCACGTGCATCTTGCACCGAATCGAGTACAGAAGAGAACAGAATTGAATTGCAATACAAAAAACAAACGAAAAACATTATCATTGCTACCATCGTAGTAATAACGCAGACTATATAGATTTTCATACCAACAACTATAATGACAATAACGACAATAATAATTATAATAGCAATACTAGTAATGATAATAACAGAAATAATAATGATAAAAACAACAATAATGATGATATTGACTATAATAGTAATAATAATAGTAACACTAATAATAATGATAATAACAGTAATAATAATGATAATAACACTAATAATAATGGTAATAACAATAATAATTATGATAATAGCACTAATAATAATGATAATAACAGTAAGAATAATGATAATAACAACAATAATGATGATAATACCAGTAATGATAATTATAATAGCAATACTAATAATGATAATAACAGAAATAATAATGAAAATAACAATTAAAATAATAGTGTTAACAATAACAATAATGACAACAACGACAATAATAATGATAATAGCAATACTAATAATGATAATAACCATAATAATAATGGTAATAACAATAATAATAATGATAATAACAGAAGTAATAATGATAATAACAACAATAATGATGATATTAACTATAATAATAATAATAACAATAACACTAATAATAATGATAATAACAGTAATAATAATGATAATAGCATTAATAATAATGGTAATAACAATAATAATGATGACAATAACGACTATAATAGCGATAATAACACTAATAGTAATGATAGTAACAATAATAATAATGATAATAATAGAAATAATAGTGATTATAACAATAATAATAAAGATAGTAACCATAATGAGAATGATAATAACAATAATAATAATGATAATAACAGAAATAATAATGATAATAACTATAATAATAATGATAATAACAGTAATTATAATGGTGTTAACAATAACAATAATGACAATAATGGCAATATTAATGATAATAACAGTAATAATAATAATAATAACATTAACGACAATAATAATGATTATATCAGTAATGATAATTATAATAGCAATACTAATAATGATAATAACAGAAATAATAATGATAATAACAATAATAATAATGGTGATAACAATAATAATAATGATAATAACAGAAATAATAATGATAATAACAACAATAATAATAATGGTAATAACAATAACAATAATGACAATAACGACAATAATAATGATAATACCAGTAATGATAATTATAATAGCAATACTAATAATGATAATAACAGAAATAATAATGAAAATAACAATTAAAATAATAGTGTTAACAATAACAATAATGACAACAACGACAATAATAATGATAATAGCAATACTAATAATGATAATAACAATAATAATAATGGTAATAACAATAATAATAATGATAATAACACTAATAATAATGGTACTAACAATAATAATAATGGTAATAACAATAATAATTATGATAATAACACTAATAATAATGATAATAACACTAATAATAATGGTACTAACAATAACAATAATGACAATAACGACAGTAATAATGATAATACCAGTAATGATAATTATAATAGCAATACTAATAATGACAATAACGACAATAATAATAATAATAACAGTAATAATAATAATAATAATAACAACAATAATAATGATAAGAACAATAATAATAGCGATAATAACGACAATAATAATGATAATAACAGAAATAATAATGATAATAATAATGGTAATAATGTTAATAACAATAATAATAATGGTGTTAACAATAACAATAATGACAATAACGACAATAATAATGATAATACCAGTAATGATAATTATAATAGCAATACTAATAATGACAATAACGACAATAATAATAATAATAACAGTAATAATAATAATAATAATAACAATAATAATAATGATAATAACAGAAAGAATAATGATAATAACAATAACAATAATGGTGTTAACAATAACAATAATGACAATAACGACAATAATAATGATAATACCAGTAATGATAATTATAATAGCAATACCAATAATTATAATAGCAGTACTAATAATGATAATAACAATAATAATAATGGTAATAACAATAACAATAATGACAATAACGACAATAATAATGATAATACCAGTAATGATAATTATAATAGCAATACTAATAATGATAATAACAGAAATAATAATGATAATAACAATAATAATAATGGTAATAACAATAATAATAGTGATAATAACCCTCTTAATTATGATAATAACAACAATAATGATGATATTAACTATAATAATAATGATAATAAAAGTAATAACAATGGTACTACAATAATACTAATGACATTAACGACAATAATAATGATAATAACAATAATAATAATGATAATAAAGATAATAATAATGACAATAACGACAATAATAATGATAATAACAATAATAATAATGATAATAAAGATAATAATAATGACAATAACGACAATAATAATGATAATAGCAATAACAATAATGATAATAACAGAAATAATAATGATAATAACAATAATAATACCGATAATAACATGAATAATAATGATAATAACAGAAATGATAATGATAATAACAATAATAATAATGATAATAACGACAATAATAATGATAAGAACAATAATAATAGCGATAATAACAATAATAATAATAATGGTAATAACAATAATAATAATGATAATAACCCTAATAATTATGATAATAACAACAATAATGATGATATTAACTATAATAATAATGATAATAACAATAATAATAATGATAATAACAATAATAATAATGATAATAACAATAATAGTAATGGTAATAACAATAATAATAATGACAATAACGACTATAATAACGATAATAACACTAATAGTAATGATAGTAACAATAATAATAATGATAATAACGACAATAATAATGATAAGAACAATAATAATAGCGATAATAACGACAATAATAATGATAATAATAATGGTGTTAACAATAACAATAATGACAATAACAACAATAATAATGATAATACCAGTAATGATAATTATAATAGCAATACTAATAATGACAATAACGACAATAATAATAATAATAACAGAAATAATAATGATAATAACAATAATAATAATAGTGTTAACAATAACTATTGACAGAATTACGCAATATTTAATATAAAAGAACTGTTTATTAATATAGAAGATAATTAAAGGGTAACATAATAATATAAATATAATATAACTATAATTAGCAAACGCGAAACACACGCACGTGCATCTTGCACCGAATCGAGTACAGAAGAGAACAGAATTGAATTGCAATACAAAAAACAAACGAAAAACATTATCATTGCTACCATCGTAGTAATAACGCAGACTATATAGATTTTCATACCAACAACTATAATGACAATAACGACAATAATAATTATAATAGCAATACTAGTAATGATAATAACAGAAATAATAATGATAAAAACAACAATAATGATGATATTGACTATAATAGTAATAATAATAGTAACACTAATAATAATGATAATAACAGTAATAATAATGATAATAACACTAATAATAATGGTAATAACAATAATAATTATGATAATAGCACTAATAATAATGATAATAACAGTAAGAATAATGATAATAACAACAATAATGATGATAATACCAGTAATGATAATTATAATAGCAATACTAATAATGATAATAACAGAAATAATAATGAAAATAACAATTAAAATAATAGTGTTAACAATAACAATAATGACAACAACGACAATAATAATGATAATAGCAATACTAATAATGATAATAACCATAATAATAATGGTAATAACAATAATAATAATGATAATAACAGAAGTAATAATGATAATAACAACAATAATGATGATATTAACTATAATAATAATAATAACAATAACACTAATAATAATGATAATAACAGTAATAATAATGATAATAGCATTAATAATAATGGTAATAACAATAATAATAATGACAATAACGACTATAATAGCGATAATAACACTAATAGTAATGATAGTAACAATAATAATAATGATAATAATAGAAATAATAGTGATTATAACAATAATAATAAAGATAGTAACCATAATGAGAATGATAATAACAATAATAATAATGATAATAACAGAAATAATAATGATAATAACTATAATAATAATGATAATAACAGTAATTATAATGGTGTTAACAATAACAATAATGACAATAATGGCAATATTAATGATAATAACAGTAATAATAATAATAATAACATTAACGACAATAATAATGATTATATCAGTAATGATAATTATAATAGCAATACTAATAATGATAATAACAGAAATAATAATGATAATAACAATAATAATAATGGTGATAACAATAATAATAATGATAATAACAGAAATAATAATGATAATAACAACAATAATAATAATGGTAATAACAATAACAATAATGACAATAACGACAATAATAATGATAATACCAGTAATGATAATTATAATAGCAATACTAATAATGATAATAACAGAAATAATAATGAAAATAACAATTAAAATAATAGTGTTAACAATAACAATAATGACAACAACGACAATAATAATGATAATAGCAATACTAATAATGATAATAACAATAATAATAATGGTAATAACAATAATAATAATGATAATAACACTAATAATAATGGTACTAACAATAATAATAATGGTAATAACAATAATAATTATGATAATAACACTAATAATAATGATAATAACACTAATAATAATGGTACTAACAATAACAATAATGACAATAACGACAGTAATAATGATAATACCAGTAATGATAATTATAATAGCAATACTAATAATGACAATAACGACAATAATAATAATAATAACAGTAATAATAATAATAATAATAACAACAATAATAATGATAAGAACAATAATAATAGCGATAATAACGACAATAATAATGATAATAACAGAAATAATAATGATAATAATAATGGTAATAATGTTAATAACAATAATAATAATGGTGTTAACAATAACAATAATGACAATAACGACAATAATAATGATAATACCAGTAATGATAATTATAATAGCAATACTAATAATGACAATAACGACAATAATAATAATAATAACAGTAATAATAATAATAATAATAACAATAATAATAATGATAATAACAGAAAGAATAATGATAATAACAATAACAATAATGGTGTTAACAATAACAATAATGACAATAACGACAATAATAATGATAATACCAGTAATGATAATTATAATAGCAATACTAATAATTATAATAGCAGTACTAATAATGATAATAACAATAATAATAATGGTAATAACAATAACAATAATGACAATAACGACAATAATAATGATAATACCAGTAATGATAATTATAATAGCAATACTAATAATGATAATAACAGAAATAATAATGATAATAACAATAATAATAATGGTAATAACAATAATAATAGTGATAATAACCCTCTTAATTATGATAATAACAACAATAATGATGATATTAACTATAATAATAATGATAATAAAAGTAATAACAATGGTACTACAATAATACTAATGACATTAACGACAATAATAATGATAATAACAATAATAATAATGATAATAAAGATAATAATAATGACAATAACGACAATAATAATGATAATAACAATAATAATAATGATAATAAAGATAATAATAATGACAATAACGACAATAATAATGATAATAGCAATAACAATAATGATAATAACAGAAATAATAATGATAATAACAATAATAATACCGATAATAACATGAATAATAATGATAATAACAGAAATGATAATGATAATAACAATAATAATAATGATAATAACGACAATAATAATGATAAGAACAATAATAATAGCGAAAATAACAATAATAATAATAATGGTAATAACAATAATAATAATGATAATAACCCTAATAATTATGATAATAACAACAATAATGATGATATTAACTATAATAATAATGATAATAACAATAATAATAATGATAATAACAATAATAATAATGATAATAACAATAATAGTAATGGTAATAACAATAATAATAATGACAATAACGACTATAATAACGATAATAACACTAATAGTAATGATAGTAACAATAATAATAATGATAATAACGACAATAATAATGATAAGAACAATAATAATAGCGATAATAACGACAATAATAATGATAATAATAATGGTGTTAACAATAACAATAATGACAATAACAACAATAATAATGATAATACCAGTAATGATAATTATAATAGCAATACTAATAATGACAATAACGACAATAATAATAATAATAACAGAAATAATAATGATAATAACAATAATAATAATAGTGTTAACAATAACTATTGACAGAATTACGCAATATTTAATATAAAAGAACTGTTTATTAATATAGAAGATAATTAAAGGGTAACATAATAATATAAATATAATATAACTATAATTAGCAAACGCGAAACACACGCACGTGCATCTTGCACCGAATCGAGTACAGAAGAGAACAGAATTGAATTGCAATACAAAAAACAAACGAAAAACATTATCATTGCTACCATCGTAGTAATAACGCAGACTATATAGATTTTCATACCAACAACTATAATGACAATAACGACAATAATAATTATAATAGCAATACTAGTAATGATAATAACAGAAATAATAATGATAAAAACAACAATAATGATGATATTGACTATAATAGTAATAATAATAGTAACACTAATAATAATGATAATAACAGTAATAATAATGATAATAACACTAATAATAATGGTAATAACAATAATAATTATGATAATAGCACTAATAATAATGATAATAACAGTAAGAATAATGATAATAACAACAATAATGATGATATTAACTATAATAATAATAATAATAATAATAATACGAATAATAATGATAATAACAGTAATAATAATGGTAATAACACTAATAATAATGATAATAACAGAAATAATAATGAGAATAACAATAATAATAATGATAATAACAATAATAATAATGGTGTTAACAATAACAATAATGACAATAACGACAATAATAATGATAATAACACTAATAATAATGATAATAGAAATAATAATAACGATAATAACATAAATAATAATGGTGTTAACAATAACAATAATGACAATAGCGATAATAATAATGATAATACCAGTAATGATAATGATAATAGCAATACTAATAATGATAATAACAGTAACGATAATGATAATAGCATTACTAATAATGATAATAACAGCAATAATAATAATAACAATAATAATAATGATAATAACAGAACTAATAATGATAATAACAACAATAATGATGATATTAACTATAATAATAATAATAATAATAACACTAATAATAATGATAATAACATTAATAATAATGATAATAACACTAATAATAATGATAATAGCAATAACAATAATGATAATTACAGAAATAATAACGATAATAACAGATATAATAATGATAATAACAGTAATGATAATTATAATAACAATATTAATAATGGTGATAACAATAATAATAATGATAATAACATAAATAATAATGATAATAACAATAACAATAATGGTGTTAACAATAACAATAATGACAATAACGACAATAATAATGATAATACCAGTAATGATAATTATAATAGCAATACTAATAATGATAATAACAGAAATAATAATGATAATAACAATAATAATAAAGGTAATGAAAATAATAATAACGATAATAACAGAAATAATAATGATAATAACAATAATAATAATGGTAATAACAATAACAATAATGACAATAACGAAAATAATAATGACAATACCAGTAATGATAATTATAATAACAATACTAATAATGATAATAACAGAAATAATAGTGATAATAACAATAATTATAACGATAATAACAGATATAATAATGATAATAACAGTAATAATAATGATAATAACACTAATAATAATAATAATAACAATAATAATAATGGCAATAACGACAATAATAATGATAATAAAAGTAATAACAATGACATTAACGACAATAATAACGATAATAGCAATACTAATAATGATAATAACAATAATAATAATGGCAATAACGACAATAATAATAATAATAACAATAATAATAATGGGAATAACGACAATAATAATAATAATAATAACTGTAATAACAATGATAATAACACTAATAATAATGGCAATAACAATAATAATAATGGCAATAACGACAATAATAATGATTATCACAGTAATAATAATGATAATAACACTAATAATAATGGTAATAACAATAATAATTATGATAGTAACACTAATAATAATGATAATAACAATAATAATGACGATAATAACATAAATAATACTGATAATAACAACAATAATAATAGTGTTAACAATAACTTTAATGACAATAACGACAATAATAATTATAATAGCAATACTAATAATGATAATAACTGAAATAATAGTGATAATAACTATAATAATAAGGATAATAACAATAATAATAATAATATCAGATATAATAATGATAATAACAGTAATTATAATGGGGTTAACAATAACAATAATGACAATAACGACAATAATAATGATAATACCAGTAATGATAATTATAATAGCAATACTAATAATGACAATAATGGCAATAATAATGATAATAACAGTAATAATAATGGTACTAACAATATTAATAATGGCAATAACGACAATAATAATGATAATCACAGTAATAATAATGATAATAACACTAATAATAATGGTAATAACAATAATAATAATGATAATAAAGGAAATAATAATTATAATAACAATAATAATAATGGTAATAACAATAAAAAAATGATAATAACAGAAATAATATTGATAATAACAATAATAATAACGATAATAACAGAAATAATAATGAGACTAACAATAATAATAATGACAATAACAATAATAATTATGGTAATAACAATAATAATAATGATAATGACAATAATAATAATGGTGTTAACAATAACAATAATGACAATAACGACAATAATAATGATAATACCAGTAATGATAATGATAATAGCAATACTAATAATGATAATAACAGTAATAATAATGATAATAACACTAATAATAATGATAATAACAATAATAATGACGATAATAACATAAATAATACTGATAATAACAACAATAATAATAGTGTTAACAATAACTTTAATGACAATAACGACAATAATAATTATAATAGCAATACTAATAATGATAATAACAGAAATAATAGTGATAATAACGATAATAATAATGGTAATAACAATAACAATAATGACAATAACGACAATAATAATGATAATAACAGAAATAATAATGATAATAACAACAATAATGACGAAATTAACTATAATAATAATGATAATAACACTAATAATAATTATAATAACAACAATTATGATGATATTAACAATAATCACAATGATAATACCACTAATAACAATGATAATGACAATAATGATTATGACAATAACACTAATAATAATGATAATAGCAGTACTAATAATGATAATAACTATAATAATAATGATAAAAACAATAATAATAATGGTGTTAACAATAACAATAATGACAACAACGACAGTAATAATGATAATACCAGTAATGATAATTATAATAGCAATACTAATAATGACAATAACGCCAATAATAATGATAATAACAGTAATAATAATAATAATAATAATAACAATAATAATAATGATAATAACAGAAATAATAATGATAATAACAATAACAATAATGACAATAACGACAATAATAATGATAATACCAGTTTTGATAATTATAATAGCAATACTAATAATGATAATAACAGAAATAATAATAATAACAACAATAATAATAACAACGGTAATAACAATAATAATAATGATAATAAGAGAAATAATAATGATAATAACAGAAATAATAGTGATAATAACAATAATAATAATGATAATAACAGTAATAATAATAATAATAACAGTAATAAGAATGATAATAACAGTAATGATAATGATAATAGCAATACTAATAATGATAATAACAAAAATAATAATGATAATAACAATAATAATAATGATAATAACAATAAAAATAATGACAATAACGACAATACTAATGATAATAATGATAATAACAATAATAGTAATGGTGTTAACAATAACAATAATGACAATAGCGATAATAATAATGATAATACCAGTAATGATAATGATAATAGCAATACTAATAATGATAATAACAGAAATATTAATGATAACAACAATAATAATAACGGTAATAACAATAATAATAATAATAATAAGAGAAATAATAATGATAATAACAATAATAATAACGGTAATAACAATAACAATAATGACAATAACGACAATAATAATGATAATTATAATGGCAATACTAATAATGATAATAACAGAAATAATAATGATAATAGCAATACTAATAATGATAATAACAATAATAATAATAATGTTGTTAACAATAAAAATAATGACAATAACGACAATACTAATGCTAATAATGATAATAACAATAATAATAATGGTGTTAACAATAACAATAATGACAATAGCGATAATAATAATGATAATACCAGTAATGATAATGATAATAGCAATACTAATAATGATAATAACAGTAACGGTAATGATAATACCAATACTAATAATGATAATAACAACAATAATGACGAAATTAACTATAATAATAATGATAATAACACTAATAAGAATGATAATAACAGTAATGATAATGATAATAGCAATACTAATAATGATAATAACAAAAATAATAATGATAATAACAATAATAATAATGATAATGACACAAATAATACTGATAATAACAATAATAATAATGTTGTTAACAATAAAAATAATGACAATAGCGATAATAATAATGATAATACCAGTAAAGATGATGATAATAGCAATACTAATAATGATAATAACAACAATAATGACGAAATTAACTATAATAATAATGATAATAACACTAATAATAATTATAATAACAACAATAATGATGATATTAACTATAATCACAATGATAATACCACTAATAACAATGATTATGACAATAACACTAATAATAATGATAATAACAGTAATGATAACGATAATAGCATTACTAATAATGATAATAACTATAATAATAATGATAATAACAATAATAATAATGGTGTTAACAGTAACAATAATGACAATAACTATAATAATAATGATAATAACAATAATAATAATGGTGTTAACAATAACAATAATGACAATAACGACAATAATAATGATAATACCAGTAATGATAATTATAATAGCAATACTAATAATGACAATAATGGCAATAATAATGATAATAACAGTAATAATAATAATAATAACAATAATAATAATAGTGTTAACAATAACAATAATGACAATAACAGAAATAGTAATGATAATAACAATAATAATAATGGTGTTAACAATAACAATAATGACAATAACGACAATAATAGTGATAATTATAAGAGCAATACTAATAATGATAATAACTCTAATAATAATAATATTAACAATTATAATAATGGCAATAACGACAATAATAATGATAATAACAGTAATAACAATGACATTAACGGCAATAATAATGATAATAACAGTAATAATAATGACAATAACAATAATAATAATGACAATAACAACAATAATGACGAAATTAACTATAATAATAGTGATAATAACACTAATAATAATGTTAATAACAATAATAATTATGATAATAACACTAATAATAATGATAATAAAAATAATAGTAACGATAATAACATAAATAATAACGACAATAACAATAATAATAACGATAATAACATAAATAATAATGATAATAACAATAATAATAATAGTGTTAACAATAACAATAATGACAATAACGACAATAATAATGATAATAACAGAAATAATAATGAGAATAACAATACTAATAATGATAATAACACTAATAATAATGATAATAACAATAATAATAATGGTAGTAACAATAATAATAATGACGTTATCGACAGTAATAATGATAATAACAGTAATGATAATGATAATAGCAATATTAATAATGATACTAACATAAAGAATAATGATAATATCATAAATAATAATGATAATAACAATAATAATAATAGTGTTAACAATAATAATAATGACAATAACAGAAATAATAATGATAATAACAATAATAATAATGGTAATAACAATAATAATAATGGCAATATCGACAATAATAATGATAATACCAGTAGTGATAATGATAATAGCAATACTAATAATGATAATAACAGTAATAATAATGATAATAACAACAATAATGTTGATAATAACAGTAATAATAATAATAATAACAATAATAAGAATGATAATAACAATAATAATAATGGTAATGACAATAATAATAATGATAATAACAGTAGTAATAATGATAATAACAATAATAATAATGGTAATAACAATGATAATAATGACAATAACAATAATAATAACGATAATAACAGCTATAGTAATGAAAATAACAATAATAATAATGGTAATAACAATAATTATAATGATAATAACAGTAATAATAATGGTAATAACAATAATAATAATGACAATAACAACAATACTAATGATAATACCAGTAATGATAATGATAATAGCAATACTAATAATGATAATAACTACAATAATGATGATATTAACTATAATAATAAAGATAATAACAGTAGTAATAATGATAATATCAACAATAATGATGATATTAACTATAATCATAACGGTAATAACAATAATAATAATGATAATAACAACAATAATAATAACGATAATAACAGAAATAATAATGATAATAACAATAATAATAATGGTTATAACAACAATAGTGATGATATTAACTATAGTAATAATGATAATAACAATAATAATAATGATAATAACAATAGTAGTAATGGTAATAACAATAAAAATAACGATAGTAACAGAAATAATAATGATAATAACAATAATGATAATGGTAATGACAATAATAATATTGATAATAATAGAAATAATAATGCTAATAACAATAATAATAACGATAATAAAAGAAATAATAATGATAATAACAATAATAATACCGATAATAACATAAATAATAATGAGAATAACAATAATAATAATGGTAATGACAATAATAATAAGGATAATAACAGAAATAATAATGATAATGACAATAATATTAAAGGTAATAACAATAATAATAATGATAATAAAGAAATAATAATGATATTAACAACAATAATAACGATAATAACAGAAATAATAATGAGAATAACAATATGAATAATGGTAATAACAATAATAATAATGGTATTATCGACAATAATAATGATAATAACAGTAATGATAATGATAATAGCATTACTAATAAAGATAATAACAGTAATAATAATAATGACATTAACGACAATAATAATGATAATAACAGTAGTAATAATAATAATAACAATAATAAGAATGATAATAACAATAATATTAATGATAATAACAATAATAGTAATGGTAATAACAATAATAATAACGATAATAACAGTAATAATAATATTGACATTAACGACAATAATAATGATAATAACAACAATAATGATGATAATAACAGTGGTAATAATAATAATAACAATAATAATAATGATAATAACAGTAGTAATAATGGCAATAACAACAATACTGATGATATTAACAATAATAATTATAATAATAATAACAGAAATAATAATGATAATAACAATAATAATAATAATAATAACAGAAATAATAATGATAATAACAATAATAATAATGATAATAACAATAATAATAATTGTAATAACAATAATAATAATGGTAGTAACAATAATAATGATAATAGCAATACTAATAAAGATAATAACAGAAATAATAACGATAATAACAGAAATAATAATGATAATAACAGTAATGATAATGATAATAACAACAATAACAATAACAATAACAGAAATAATAATAATAATAACAGAAATAATATCGATAATAACAGAAATAATAATGATAATAACAGTAATGATAATGATAATAACAGAAATAATAAAGATAATGATAATAACAACAATAATGATGATAATAACAGTAATAATAATAATAATAACAATAATAAGAATGATAATAACAATAATAATAATGGTAATGATAATAACACTAATAATAATGATAATAACACTGATAATAATGATAATAACAATACTAATAATGATAATAGCAATACTAATAATAATAATAACAGAAATAATAATGATAATAACAATAATAATAATAATAATAACAGAAATAATAAAGATAATAACAATACTAATAATGATAATAACAGAAATTATAATGATAATAACAGTAATGATAATGATAATAACAGAAATAGTAAAGATAATAACAATACTAATAATGATAATAACAGAAATTATAATGATAATAACAGTAATGATAATGATAATAACAGAAATAATAATGATAATGATAATAACAGAAATAATAGTGATAATAACAATACTAATAATGATACTAGCAATACTAATAATGATAATAACAGAAATAGTAATGATAATAACAATAATAATAATGGCAATAACAATAATAATAATGATAATAACAGAAATAATAATAATAATAACAATAATAATAACGATAATAACAGAAATAATAATGAGAATAACAATAATAAGAATGGTAATAACAATAATAATAATGGCATTACCGACAATAATAATGATAATAACAGTAATAATAATGATAATAACAAGAATAATGATGATAATAACAGTAATAATAATAATAATAACAATAATAAGAATGATAATAACAATAATAATAATTGTAATAACAATAATAATAATGGTAGTAACAATAATAATGATAATAGCAATACTAATAATGATAATAACAGTAATAATAATGATACTAACAACAATAATGATGATATTATCTATAATAATAATTGTTCCGAAATAAAAATAATAACCTAGGCACGTCTACGCCTTGCTACGACGCTGCGTACATACGTTAATCCCTCCCGCACGGGATTAGTCCTACCGCCACGCCATCGACCGGATCAAAATACAATTCTGATTATCGTTTAACTTTAAAATCATTATCCGTGTAAACCTTGAGCGAAGTCGACGCATTCGCAATTTTCATCCAGACTTTCAACCGAATCAAATCTCGTTTTGTTAACCAAATTTATTAATATCGTTATTGTTGTCCAGTGTCCGTCGTGAGTGTCAAACTTTTATTAAATAACTGTGTGAACGTGCCAACTGTGTGTTTTCTTTTATTTCATCAACATTCCGTGAATTTTGTCCTAACCCGCTTGTGCTCCGTCTCCTTGTTAGGAGAGAATTAGTGATCCACTGACCACTCAGCCAACTTGAGACAGCTCGTTGGATACCGTGGTCAAAAAACATTGGTCCTTCGAGCCGGATCGGAGCACAAATCAGTGCGAAAAATTCAAAACTGCAACCAGTAGTTACCGTTAGAAACGATTTCGACCTCGAAGCCAACCGTTGCGGACGACTTGTGATAAACAAACTCTGTCGTGTGTGTTCAACATGAGTGAGATAGAAAGTCTCATAAATCAACAACAAGACGCGATGTATTTCGTCCTTCGCGCACTGGACAATTTTAAAAAGATTGGCAAGAACAACTACACAATTGCAACGGTGCGCAACCGTATTGCCAAACTGGAGAACGCGTTCAAGGAAACCCAAAGCCTTCATCGTCAAATCGTGGCGATCGCCACCCCCGATCATCACAAGAAATACGAGTATTTCTTGTCGCATCAGTTTATGCTGACCCATGAGGCATATCTATCCACCTCCGATTTCATGGCGGAAGTCCTTAACCATCTCGAGGAGGAATTAAGGCGGGAGCGTCCCGCTGGAAAGGCAGAACCGGACCAGAACATCCAACAGCAGGCAGCATCCGTGGACCGTTTACCGCAGCTGCATCTTCCTACGTTCTCCGGGGCCCTCGACGAGTGGGAAAGTTTCCGCGACCGCTTTCAAGCCATGATCGTGGGTAACAAGGCGATCTCAGAAGTATCAAAATTACAATATTTGTTTTCTTGCGTCCATAACGAACCGCTCGATATCATTCGTAATCTCGCTGTAACCGATACTAATTTTCAAATCGCGTGGAATCTCCTGGTTCGCCGTTACGAAAATAAACGTCGGCTCATAACAGTGCATGTCCAAGCTTTGCTAAATTTACCGAGTACTAACGTCGAGTCAAAATCCGCGCTAAATGAAATCCGGGACCGTTCGAATATGGCCATTCAAGCGTTAAAAAAGTTAGGCTGCGCCGTTGACCAGTGGAACGAGATCTTAGTTTGTTTGATAGTTAATTGCCTCGACCGAAATTCCCGTCGTGCTTGGGAACTGCAATTAGGAACATCTACCGAATTTCCCCGGTTCGCTGAGCTAGATACATTTCTTGAAACGCGAATTCGATCTCTTGAAGCGATTCTCGTTCCGAAACCCGGGTCCTCAACCGGGAAGATGGCTGTTAAACAAACACCAGCGCAACATTATCCATCGCATGCGACAAATTCTAATAGTCCAAATTGCCCACTGTGTCGCACGAATCACGGCCTTAACCAATGTCCGGTCTTTCGCGAAAAAACGATATCCCAGCGCATTGACTACGTTAAAAAGGGAAAGCGTTGCATCAACTGCCTTAGTACTCAACATCAGCAGAGAGATTGTAAGAGCATTTATTCGTGTCAGAAATGTCACAAGCGACATCATACATTGTTACATTTTAATAACGCGAACGTCGTTTCAAATCCCCTCGCGAACGATGTTTCAACCGTCTCCGCAAACAATAACGAAACGAATACATCAACAAATGTACCGTCTTTGTCCGTTACGCGAACCACAACAGTACCTTCGCGTGTCCTATTAGCCACCGCAAGAGTCAATATACACTCTTCTAACGGTCGAACTCAACGAATTCGGGTTCTCCTTGATCAAGGATCTGTCGCGTCCTTGATCACCGAAAATTTAGCTCAACGTCTAAAAACGCCGCGCGATCGCGTTTCTATTTCCATTACCGGCGTAGGTGATAACGAAACCACGTGTAAAGCGTCCACGATGGTCCGGCTAACACCATGTAAACGAGCAGGACCAGCATATTCCACGACCGCGCTAATAGTAAACAAGTTATCGACTTATTTACCGCCGCTAATTAACGGCAACTTCAAACTCGAACACTTAACCGGTCTTGATCTCGCGGATGACACTCCCTTCTCTTCCGATCCCGTTGAAATGATCATCGGCGCTGATCTTTACGGACTAATGTTAATTGATGGCGTTCGAAGAGGCACTCCTAACGAACCAGTTGCGCAAAATACAGTATTAGGCTGGATCCTTTCCGGTCCTCTTCCTGCGAACAGTGAAAATCCTTCCTCTCGTTTGTCCATGCATCACTGTACGCCTATCGAATCATTGGATGGTGCACTCCGTCAGTTTTGGGAGCTTGAACAGATTCCGATGTCTTCACGGTTAACTCCTGCGGAACAGGAATGTGAAAAACATTTTGAACAAACACACACACGTACCGAAGAAGGACGGTACTGTGTTAGGTTACCTTTCGTACAGGGACCTCCAATCGATATCGGCGCATCTCTTCCTACTGCAAAACTCTTGTGGTACCGACAAGAAAAACGATTGCAAGCTAATCCTGAGCTAGCTCACGAATACGCAAAATTTATGCGCGAATATGAGACCTTGAATCATATGGTCGAAGTTCCTGAACCCAGCTCTGTCTCCCATCAAACTGTTTATATTCCGCATCATGCTGTAATTAAGGAATCCAGCGTTACTACACGCCTTCGCGTCGTGTTTAACGCATCCAGCAAAACCTCCAATGGTACCTCTCTCAATGACCATCTGTTTACCGGTCAAAAACTACAATTAGATTTGCCCGCAGTCATATTGCAATGGCGATTACATCGCCACGTTTTCCTCGCGGACATTGAAAAAATGTACCGCCAAATCCTTGTTGACAAACGCGACATTGATTACCAACGCATAGTTTGGCGTGCATCTCCGCAAGAACCTCTCCGTCACTTTAGTCTTCGCACGGTTACGTATGGGACTGCTCCCGCTCCGTACCTCGCTCTCCGCGTACTTCGACAGCTTGCAGAGGATGAGGGACTTCATTATCCCTTGGCAATGCCTGTCTTACAGAATCAAATTTATGTTGATGACTGTGTTTTTGGTGCAGATGATGTCGACCTCGCTCGACAAACCCGAGATCAATTGATTTCGCTCCTGAATCGTGCAGGATTCACCCTCCGTAAATGGGCAAGTAACGCTCCTACCCTATTATCCGACATTAATCCAAATGACCTCAGCGTCACCAGCAATAAAACATTGCAACCGAATAAACCTCTGCAACCTGACTTAAAAGTACTAGGAGTGTCGTGGAACCCTAATGTCGACTCTTTCCAGTTCAATATCCGTATTGAAGAAACCGTACCTAACACGAAGCGCACCATTTTGTCCACCATAGCAAAATTTTTTGATCCATTGGGTTGGGTCACTCCTGTGGTTATTAAAGCAAAGATTTTCATGCAACGTTTGTGGCACTTCAAGTGTGACTGGGACGTAAACATTCCAACTGCGATCCTTGATGAATGGACTTCGTATTATAAACAACTCCCGTGTTTACGTCAATTGTCACTACCACGATGGGTAAATTACGGGTCGTACGTGAAGTCATGCGAATTACACGGTTTTGCAGATGCCTCATCTTCTGCTTATGCTGCCGTTGTTTATTTAAAAATTACAACATTATCCGGAGACGTCACAATATCGCTTTTAACTGCAAAATCTAAAGTTGCACCGCTCAAATCTATAAGTATTCCTCGACTTGAATTATGCGCCGCTGTGTTGTTATCTCGTCTTCTTGTGTTTGTCAAATCGACGCTCGCACTTCAAGCGGTGACTAGCTATTGTTGGACAGACTCTACAATAGTTTTAGCCTGGATATCTTAACACCCATCCCGTTGGAAAACATTCGTCGCTAATAGGGTTGCCGAGATCCAAACCAATTTACCGAATGTAAAATGGCACCACGTGCCTACCGATGACAACCCAGCGGATTGTGCATCTCGAGGATTAGATTGCGATCAATTAGGTTCCCAGTCTATTTGGTGGACTGGTCCGTTGTGGCTTAGACTTTCGTCGGCTGACTGGCCGCAGGATACGTCCGTGATCGCGTCCACTTCGCTGGAAGAGCGTTCTCTCCCTGTAAATATAGCAACCCCCGTACCGACATGGGATCTTGCCGACCGATATTCCAATTGGACAAAATTACTAAGAGTCACAGCATATATATTCCGATTTATTAACAGATTAAGGCGACTGTCCTCTTTCCCAAAACTGACGAATACTCCACGTGATTCCATTCATGATAAAGGTGATAGTGATGTGTTAAATCTGAATGAAATACAACAAGCCCGTCTATTTTGGTTGAAATACATTCAGCGTAGCCTATTCTTGAATGAATTGCAATGTTTACAAAACACCCAGCCGCTTCCTCGAAACAGCGCGCTTGTATCGCTGAATGTATATATTGACGCGGACGGATTAATTCGTGTTGGCGGACGATTAAATAAATCGAAATTACCTGAAGATTCCAAAAATCCAATAGTTCTTGGTTCTCATCCGCTTGTCAAGCTCCTTATCCATTTTACACATCTCCGCACGCTTCATGGCGGATCCCAGCTCACGCTTGCTGTCCTACGCCAACAGTTTTGGCTCCTCCGCGCACGCCACCTTATCCGTTCTGTACTGTACCGATGCGTGGTTTCTGCTCGGGAACGTGCAAGTACCGCTACCGAACTAATGGGGAATCTTCCTTCTCAGCGAGTAAACAAAGTCGAACGTGCATTCCTTCATTGTGGCGTGGATTACGCTGGTCCTGTCCTCGTCCGTTTAGCCTCCGGGCGCGGACACAAATCGAGAAAGGCATATATTGCGTTATTTATATGCCTAACTACCCGCGCGATTCATCTAGAATTAGTTAGCGATTATTCAACCGCAGCATTCCTAGCTGCATTCGAGCGTTTTTGTTCCCGTCAAGGTATACCAACCACTGTATATTCCGACAATGGTACTAATTTCCAAGGAGCTGAAAAGGAACTGAACCAAATGTTTAAAGCCGCGACACGTAATCCAGATTTCCGTAATAGATTGGTCAGTGAGCATGTCACCTGGAATTTTATTCCTCCCTCCGCTCCTCACTTCGGAGGGCTGTGGGAAGCTGGAGTTCGAAGCGTGAAATACCACCTCAAACGTATTATAGGTGCACATACACTCACATTTGAAGAATTCACAACACTGCTATGCCAAGTCGAAGCATGTTTAAATTCACGTCCGATCGCCCCGGTATCCGATAATTATGATGATTACACTTCACTAACACCTGGTCACTTCCTCATCGGCTCCGCTCTGAATGCGATCCCATCACCGACGTTATTAGATGTCCGCGAAACACGATTGTCACGATGGCAATTAATAAAACAAATGAACGAGAGCTTTTGGCAAGCTTGGTCTACGGATTATTTACACACGTTACAGCAGCAACCGAAATGGCGTACTAGAACCGACCTTGCGAAACCTGGGCGTATCGTTTTAATTCGAAACCCTCTCGCGCCTCCCTGCAAATGGGAACTCGGACGAATAACGCATTGCCATCCCGGATCCGACGGGATTACTCGCGTCGTTACCGTGAAGACGGCACAAAGTGAATATCGGCGACCTATTACGAAACTTTGTTTTCTACCCGTCGATATCAACACCCATGATAAATCGACAGTGCGCTAATCCTTTGTAAATACCATAATATTGTAACCATGCGTATGGCGGGCGGCATCTTAGATTTAAGTTTGTATATGTATATTGTAGATTATAAGATTGTAAATATTTCGTATGGCGGGCGGCATCCTTATTTACGTTAACGATAGTTTTGTATGTTTTCTTGTTCTATTTTGCTGTAAGATGGTTAGTCGGATCCATAAGATCCGAGGCGGGCGGTATGTTCCGAAATAAAAATAATAACCTAGGCACGTCTACGCCTTGCTACGACGCTGCGTACATACGTTAATCCCTCCCGCACGGGATTAGTCCTACCGCCACGCCATCGACCGGATCAAAATACAATTCTGATTACCGTTTAACTTTAAAATCATTATCCGTGTAAACCTTGAGCGAAGTCGACGCATTCGCAATTTTCATCCAGACTTTCAACCGAATCAAATCTCGTTTTGTTAACCAAATTTATTAATATCGTTATTGTTGTCCAGTGTCCGTCGTGAGTGTCAAACTTTTATTAAATAACTGTGTGAACGTGCCAACTGTGTGTTTTCTCTTATTTCATCAACATTCCGTGATTTTTGTCCTAACCCGCTTGTGCTCCGTCTCCTTGTTAGGAGAGAATTAGTGATCCACTGACCACTCAGCCAACTTGAGACAGCTCGTTGGATACCGTGGTCAAAAAACAATAATGATAATAACACTAATAATAATGATAATAACAATAATAATAATGATAATAACAGCAATAATAATGATAATAACACTAATAATAATGATAATAACAATAATAATAATGATAATAAAAGAAATAATATTGATAATAACAATAATAATAACGATAATAACAGTAATAATAATAATGACATTAACGACAATAATAATGATAATAACAACAATAATGATGATAATAACAGTAGTAATAATAATAATAACAATAATAAGCATGATAATAACAGTAATAATAATAATAATGATAATAACAATAATAGTAATGGTAATAACAATAATAATAACGATAATAACAGAAATAATAATGATAATAACATTAATAATAATGGTCATAACAATAATATTAATGGTAGTAACAATAATAATAATGACATTATCGACAGTAATAATGATAATAACAGTAATAATAATAATAATGATAACAACAATAAGAATGATAATAACAATAATAATAATGGTAATGACAATAATAATAATGATAATAACAGTAGTAATAATGGCAATAACAACAATACTGATGATATTAACAATAATAATAATAATAATAACAGAAATAATAATGATAATAACAATAATAATAATGGTAATAACAATAATAATAATGACAATAACAATAATAATAACGATAATAACAGTAATGATAATAGCAATACTAATAATGATAATAACAGTAATAATAATAATAATGATAATAACAATAATAGTAATGGTAATAACAATAATAATAACGATAATAACAGAAATAATAATGATAATAACAATAATAGTAATGGTAATAACAATAATAACAATGATAATAAAGAAATAATAATGATATTAACAACAATAATAACGATAATACCAGAAATAATAATGAGAATAACAATAAGAATAATGGTATTATCTACAATAATAATGATAATAACGGTAATGATAATGATAATAGCAATACTGATAATGATAATAACTACAATAATGATGATATTAACTATAATAATAATGATAATAACAGTAGTAATAATGATAATAACAGCAATAATGATGATATTAACTATAATCATAACGGTAATAACAATAATAATAATGATAATAAAAGAAATAATAATGATAATAACAACAATAATAATGGTAAAAACAACAATTATGAGGATATTAACTATAATAATAATGATAATAACACTAATAATAATGATAATAACAATACTAATAATGATAATAGCAATACTAACAATGATAATCACAGAAATAATAATGATAATAACAGTAATGATAATGATAATAGCAACAATACTGATGATATTAACAATAATAATAATAATAATAACAGAAATAATAATGATAATAACAATACTAATAATGATAATAACAATAACAATAATGGTAATGACAATAATAATAATGACAATAACAATAATAATAACGATAATAACTGTAATGATAATAGCAATACTAATAATGATACTAACAGTAATAATAATAATAATGATAATAACAATAATAGTAATGGTAATAACAATAATAAGAATGATAATAACAGAAATAATAATGATAATGACAATAATAGTAATGGTAATAACAATAATAACAATGATAATAAAGAAATAATAATGATATTAACAACAATAATAACGATAATACCAGAAATAATAATGAGAATAACAATAAGAATAATGGTAATAACAATAATAATAATGGTATTATCTACAATAATAGTGATAATAACAGTAATGATAATGATTATAGCAATACTAATAAAGATAATAACAGTAATAATAATAATGGCATTAACGACAATAATAATGATAATAACAGTAGTAATAATAATAATAACAATAATAAGATTGATAATAACAATAATAGTAATGGTAATAACAATAATAATAACGATAATAACAGAAATAATAAGCATAATAACAATAATAATAATAGTAATGACAATAATAATACCGATAATAACAGAAATAATAATGATAATAACAATAATAATAATGGTAATAACATAATAACAATGGTAATAACAACAATAATAATTACATTATCGACAATAATAATGATAATAACAGTAATGATAATGATAATAGCGACAATACTGATGATATTAACAATAATAATAATGGTAATAACAATAATAATAATGACAATAACAATAATAATATCCATTATAACAGTAATGATAATAGCAATACTAATAATGATAATAACAATAATAGTAATGGTAATGACAATAATAATAAGTATAATAACAGAAATAATAATGATAATGATAATAATAGTAATGGTAATAACTATAATAACAATGATAATATAGAAATAATAATGAGAATAGCAATAAGAATAATGGTAATAACAATAATAATAATGGTATTATCGACAATAATAATGATAATAACAGTAGTAATAATAATAATAACAATAATAAGAATGATAATAACAATAATATTAATGATAATAACAATAATAGTAATGATAATAACAATAATAATAACGATAATAACAGAAATAATAATGATAATAACACTAATAATAATGATAATAACAATAATAATAATGATAATAACTATAATAATAATGATAATAACAATAATAGTAACGATAATAACAGAAATAATAATGATAATAACAATAATAATAATGATAATAACAACAATAATGATGATAATAACAGTAATAATGATAATTACAATAATAAGAACGATAATAACAGTAATAATAATGGTAATGACAATAATAATAATAATAATAACAGTAGTAATAATGATAATAACAACAATAATGATGATATTAGCTATAATAATAATGATAATAACTATAATAATAATAATAATAACACTAATAATAATAATAATAACAGAAATAATAAAGATAATAACAATACTGTTGCATCCCGTTTGCAACAAGAGTTGCACATAGTAGATTTTTTAGTATAATCTCGAGTAACTATTTTTTGAAAAATTTAGATTGCCACACTGTAGGGCCATATCTAAATCTTGCGACTCCATATTCGACAATCTTTTAACACACACTGAAGAAGTCAACACTCCCCTTTCCGATCCAACAGCATCAATTAGACGACGTTTACGCGCACCTCATTTTAGTATAGAAAGCGATTTATCAAGCGACAGCGAGCTAGAACACATAACCATACAACGAGAATTCCTTATTGATCTCCACGACTTCACATTATTAGAAACTGTAGAAACGACAACCCCCGTTATAACCGCACTTTCCCTTGTAAAGGAATTTGGAGGAGAATCGGCAATCGAACTTGCGTCGTTTATTAGATCATTTACCATTGCAAAAGAGTTGGTATCAGAACGCGAACACCCACTTTTACTGCCCGCAATTTTAGGGACCAAACTAAAGGACAAAGCAGCAATAGAATTTGAATATGGAGACATAGACAGTTTCGAATCATTACAGACAACTTTAACCACTTTATTTACTGAAAAACGATCACTGTGTACTGTGCAGACAGAATTTAACACGTGTCGACAAAGAGACGGAGAAAGTTTTAGGGACTACGCAACGAGATTAGAAAAACTAAAGACCGAATTAACACAAATAACGTTAAAGCCAAGGAATACGAATGCCGTAAATCTCGCGTTAGCAGAGTCAGTTAACGAACAAGCTCTCAATATTTTTACTATTGGGTTGAACGAAAAGTTAAGGATCATCATACGGTCAAGGCAGTATGATAATCTTAAAACTGCCATAACAGCGGCCATAGAAGAAGAACAATCGCTAGGTTTAACCTCAACTCGAAATTTTGGAAAATTTAGTGATTACAAAAACCCGAATAATTCCGGACCAAATAGAAACCGATTTAGCTCCAATGTACAGAATTGCGAAAGATGCCATAGACTAGGGCATCTCGCTAAGAATTGTTACGCGCGATTGAGCATGCCACGGATGACAGTACCATCTGGCCATCTCCCGTCTACTCGCCATAGTTCTGGTGTTAAACCGGAGGTGCGTCACACTTCAATAATCTGCAATTATTGCAAGAAACCGGGACATGTTCAACGAGATTGTAGAACTTTAATCAGGGATAACGGCGGAAATAATTCAAGCTATCGGCAAGAAGTAGGATCAAATAGAGAATCCAGACCACGTTTAAACACCAACACTGATAATATCAGACAGCCAGGTCCGAACGAAAGAACGATAGACTCGTATAGAATAAATTGCACCGAGGGAGCAGCTAGGCCCAAAAACATTGTTAAAATACAAGCTAGGGAAATAAAAAATGTAGAAGCGCGAATGCTAGTGGACACAGGAGCGGATCTAACTTTACTTAAATACGGTAAGATTGTAGGGAAGGTACCCGCGATCAACGAGGTCATTACACTGAGAGGAATAGGACGTACTGAAATTCCGACTATTTGAAAAATCGAGCTCAATATAAAAGTAGGCGACAAAGTTGTAACTCACCCGTGCCGTGTAGTTGAAGATGATTTTCCCATTCAGACGGACGGAATTTTAGGATACGATTTCGTTACAAATTATAAAGCAATAATCAGACCAGGACAACATGTAGAAATATTAGGAGTTAAATGGCCATTATTATATGACGAAGAATTTAATTTACCGCCACGTGCAGAGACAATAATACGGGTTCGAGCAAATGATAACGGTGAGGGATTAGTAGAAAAGAAGATGCTTCAAGCAGGCGTGTATATGCGAAATTGTTTAACGGAAGCCAAAAATGGAAAATGTCTTATCCCAGTCATAAATATGACCGAACAATTAGTACAGATTCGATTACCGCCGGTTGACTTGGACACCGAACTGATGACACAAGACCATGACCAAGACAATATGAAAGAAACGCGAGAACTCTACGCTATACGACACCTAACCGGAATAGATAGAATGAAGACGTTACGCGATAACATAAGGACGGAACATTTAAATGAGGAAGAAAAAACTAATTTACTAGAGCTATGCGAAAAACATAATGAAGTATTTTATTTGGATGGGGACGAACTAGGACACACGGACATTGTACGACACAAAATACGACTGTTACCAGACGCGAAACCCGTAAACATTAAACCGTATCGCCTACCACAAATACACAAGGACGAAATCGACAAGCAAGTACAGGATATGATCGAGCAAGGAATAATAGGTCCAAGCACTAGCGAATGGAACGCTCCACTGTTAGTAGTACCTAAAAAGTCTGATGCAACTGGAAAACCAAAATTTAGGGTTGTAGTAGACTTTCGTAAACTAAATGATATAACTGCGGGAGATTCTTTTCCACTCCCTAACATTACGGATATACTAGATCAATTAGGAGGAGCCAAGTATTTTTCCACATTAGATTTAAAAACGGGATTCCATCAAATCGAAATGGAACCAGAGGATTGTGAAAAAACTGCGTTTTCAACACAACACGGGCATTTTGAATTCAAAAGAATGCCGTTCGGACTCAAAGGCGCTCCTCCTACATTTCAAAGGGCTATGGAAACTATATTAGGTGGCTTAAGAGGGTTAAAATGTTTTGTATATATAGATGATATTGTAGTTCATGGCCGTTCGCTGAAAGAACACCAAGAACGATTAGAGCAAATTTTTTATCGATTGCGAGACAGCGGACTCAAATTGCAACCAAGTAAATGTGAATTCTTGCGAAAAGAGACTCTCTATTTAGGCCATATAATTACGGAAGAAGGGATCAAACCGGATCCATCAAAATTAGTTGCTGTTCAAAATTTTCCAACTCCAAAAAAGGCTAAAGATATTCAATCCTTCCTAGGGTTAGCTAGTTATTATCGGAAATTTATAGAAAATTTTTCAAAGATAGCTAAACCATTAACGCAACTATTAAAGAAGGACGTACAATTTAGGTGGACCGCGCAAGAACAAGAAGCATTTGACGTATTAAAAGGAAAATTAACATCAGCACCTCTATTACAATATCCTGATTTTTCAAAACAGTTTACATTAACGACGGACGCTTCGGGAAAGGCAATAGGAGCAATTTTATCTCAGGATCATAATGGAAAAGACCTACCAGTCGCTTACGCGAGTAGAGTTCTCAATAGCGCAGAAATCAATTACAGTACAACTGAAAAGGAACTTTTGGCAATTGTTTGGGCAACTCAACATTTCAGACCGTATCTTTACGGAACAAAATTCACTATTGTTACTGATCACAAACCCTTAACGTGGCTATTTAGCGTGAAGGAACCAGGTTCGCGATTAATGAGATGGCGTTTAAAATTAGAGGAGTATAATTACGAAATTCGATACAAGGACGGAAAGTCTAACCAAAATGCTGACGCGTTAAGTAGGATGTTCGTCGTCAAACGCGGTAGAGGTAGGCCGCGGAAAACACCAACAGACAGTAACCAAACGGTCAACAATAATGCTGACGCCAGCTCGGACACTGACCGAACAGACACAAAACTCTCAGCTCACTCCGGAACAGATGACGAAACTGAACCAGACACCTATACTGAAGAAGACAAGAAACGAATACTTTACGAATACCATGACGCTCCTTTAGGTGGACACCAGGGAATAAATCGTACGCTTAAACGTATACTATTAAAACATTCGTGGCCAGGAATTAAACAGGACGTAGAAAATTATATCGGCAAATGCGTAAAATGTCAAAAGAACAAACTGTATAAAACATCTAAGGCACCAATGGTAATAACAGACACCCCTATACCCTTCGAAAAATGTGCATTAGATATTGTAGGCCCATTACCTAAAACTAATGATAGGAATAAATACATATTAACTTTTCAAGACGGATTAACAAAATTTAGTAAGGCTATACCGATACCGGATCAAGAGGCAAACACAATCGCTAAGGAATTTGTAACAAAAATAATTTGCGAATATGGAATACCGCGAAAAGTACTAACTGATCAAGGGACTAACTTCTTAAGTCAGATCTTTAAAGATACGTGCAAATTATTAAGAATAGAGAAAATTCAAACCACCGCGTACCACCCAGAATCAAACGGAGCGCTCGAAAGAAGTCATAAGACATTGGCAGAATACCTAAAAAATTTTATTGATGAAGACCAGACGAATTGGGATGAATGGCTTCCCTACGCCATGTTCACCTACAACACAACTCCGCATTCAGCTACAAAATTCACACCCTACGAATTAGTATACGGGAAACAAGCCGAATTACCAACATCACTTACTTTACCGCCTCAACCAAACTATACCTACGACCAATACGCGAACGAAGTAAAACAACGAATACGCTCGACAAACCTAATAGCTAGGGAGACCTTAAAAAACAGTAAAATAGCAACAAAACAATACTACGACAAGTCGGCTAGAGTAAAAATATTCAGACCAGGGGACCAAGTACTATTACATGACAAAACGCTTCGACAAGGACGAACGAAAAAATTAACACCAAATTAGA
Organism: Coelioxys conoideus; assembly: GCA_947623535.1. NCBI lineage: Eukaryota > Metazoa > Arthropoda > Insecta > Hymenoptera > Megachilidae > Coelioxys > Coelioxys conoideus. Next base: position 3,307,374 of record CANQJN010000043.1, read on the forward strand.
TAGGACCATACACAGTTTTACAGAAACACGATAAGGAAAATTATACAATCAAAAAGGGAAGACGAACACTACGTATACACACCAACCGTCTGAAACATTTTATAAACTAACAAGTAATAGAATAAACTATAGATAACACATCCTTATCGGTATCTAGTAAATCATATTTCCTTTTCTTAAAAACAAAAAAAAAAAACAACAAGCTATAACCATGTAGGAGCGAAACAAGTCACTTCCAATCAAGGGCACCTTCTCTTACAGGGTATCGAGTTTGGCCCTCGTCATAACAAGCATCGGATCAATAACGGAACCATGTACGATCAACAAATTCTTACACAACCCGGAAATATATTTCGAAGAACTAGGCAAACTACAAATATACGGTAACATCTGGAAATTAGCTCTACATATAAATACGAGATCATTAACTACACGCCAAATTCGTCTACAAAACGCTTTAACAGCAGCAACAAAAAGCTGCCTATATAACGAATACCATAAACTACACACATTCTGTAAACAATTTTCTACGACACATCAAAAAGAACTAGAACGCATTTCTTTAAACCTAAAGTACGTTGAACAAATAACAGGCAATACGCGTTCCCGCCGAGGACTCATAAACGGCATTGGTTACCTTGCTAACACTCTATTCGGTACTATGGACGCAAAAGACAGAACGACAATTGAGCGACAAATACAACTACTTAAACAAGAAGGAACTGCTCTCAGAACCTCCGCAACTGAACAAACACAAGTCATTACCGCGAATATTAAATTATTCAACGAATCGGTAGAAAATATAAACCAAAACGAAAGAATATTATTCAGTAGCACAAACACACTGAAACAACTGTTACAGACAGAGACAGACAGACAACACGTCACAACCGCTATAGACGAAAATGCCATTATTCTTGGGAATATAATAAGAAACTTAGCGGAAGATGCGAAGGACCTTTTAGAATTTACATTAGATATAAAAAGGGGTATTCTCAACCCTACAGTAATATCACCAGCACAAATCTCAGAATGGCTACAAACAGCAATCCCGCAACTTCCGCCAGGTTTAAGTTTTCCAGTAACACCAACTGTAAATAATATTCATACTCTGTATGAACTATCCGATCTAGCATCATATGCAAACTCGCAAACGATCACGGTTATCCTCCAAATCCCTCTGGTAAACACAAAACATTACAAAATCAATAAAGTTTATCCAGTACCGACAAAAATCAACTCTTCTATTTATGCTTATATTGACCCAACCGAAACACATGTAGCACTAGACCCAAACACCTTAGATTACGTTCACATAGGAAATAATGATCTCAACAAATGTAAAATAATGCAAAAGACATACTTCTGTAAATTACACCGTCCTATCTTACAAGCTATCCCGAACGGACCATGCGAAATACAAATTTTAACGAGATTAGTACCACATCCTCAAAATTGTAATACGCGTATAATAAAATTAAACCACACCATCCTGATTGAATTAAACAAATCCGGATCGTGGATCTATATCACCCCGACCATCGAACAATTGTCAATCTCATGCGAAAATGACACACATACACAATTCAAAACAATACAAGATTCTGATATTATAACGACAAACGGAAAATGTTCCATCTCGGCAGCGGATTTAGAATCGAAACGAGCGCAAGTTACAATGCAGAGAAAACAGTACACTATTTACCATCACAAAACTTATCAGTAGCGGATCTACCCCAAAACCTAAATATAATTCACATAAACAGCAATAAAAAGAACACCTTGCGAAAAATCATTAGTCATCCAGAAGAACTGCCTCTTGTAAGTAAAAACCTAGAGCAAATAAGATCAGAATTAGACTCAAAAAATATCAATGTACCGTTAGAATACCATTTTAGTTTAATTTCCTCGTGTTCTGCGAGCGGAATAATACTTATAGTGATAGTAATAATAATAAGTTATAAATGTAAAGGGTTAAGTATTCGTAACAAAACTAACCAAGAAAACAAAAAAACGATAATAGAAATAGCAAGCGGAAACCCTAGCTCCCCAAAACCACGAATCGAAGAACTAAAAGAATCCAATAAACAATGTACAATATAAACCTTATGTATATATTAACCGTTCATTATTATCACACTGTAAAGATAGACTTAATTATAAGACTGTATGTTTGTAACCTCTCTACACAATATCGTATGTCGTCACAAGAGCTAACATGCTCCTTCCAAGGGGGGAGGGATGTTGCATCCCGTTTGCAACAAGAGTTGCACATAGCGACGATATTCAGGTCATTATGAAATAACTACGGAATGGACATCGTCAGCTCCGATTAGTAGGACACCATCGTCAGCACCAAAAGTACGTCGAACCTCATCAAAACCCCAATTGTGAATAATATAAAAGGCGACACACCGCCAAGGCGCAGAGTTCGTAAGATATTGAGTTACACGCTTGTTAAATAAAGTCTTTTCTTGTCGATACTCGTCAGCCGGTGAAGTCCAGTTCTTTAACGCTCCCGAACCATATCCTACATACAGCAGTGTACCTCGAGGGGGGCACAACAATACTAATAATGATAATAACAGAAATTATAATGATAATAACAGTAATGATAATGATAATAACAGAAATAATAATGATAATGATAATAACAGAAATAATAATGACAATGATGATAACAGAAATAATAGTGATAATAACAATAATAATAATGATAATAACAGCAATAATAATGATAATAACACTAATAATAATGATAATAACCATACTAATAATAATAATAACAGAAATAATAATGATAATAACAGTAATGATAATGATAATAACAGAAATAATAGTGATAATAACAATAATAATAGTGATAATAACAGTAATAATAATAATAATAACAATACTAATAATGATACTAGCAATACTAATAATGATAATAACAGAAATAGTAATGATAATAACAATGATAATAATGGCAATAACAATAATAATAATGATAATAACAGAAATAATAATGATAATAACAGAAATAATAATGATAATAACAATAATAATAACGATAATAACAGAAATAATAATGAGAATAACAATAATAATAATGGTAATAACAATAATAATAAAAGTAATGACAATAATAATAATGATAATAACAATAATAACAATAATAATAACAGAAATAATAATGATAATAACAATAATAATAATGATAATAACAACAATAATGATGATAATAACAGTAATAACAATAATAATAACAATAATAAGAATGATAATAACAATAATAGTAATGGTAATGACATTAATAATAATGATAATAACAACAATAATGATGATATTTTTTATCTTATTAAAAATAATCCCCGTCACAATTTGGCGATCCTGCCAGGATCCGGTAGACTTGTTGTTTAAAAGTGATCGTTTTCAAACTTCCTCGAATCGAAACTACGTGTGTTCGAGAATCAGCGAAGGGACTACGTGTGCCAGGAAGCGATCAGCAAGTCGACCGACCGCATAAATACCAAAAGGACCAGGTGTCCTATTTGCTGCGAAACGGTTGATCGTGAAGGCTACGGGGACTCCACGAAAGATCGAGCACTACGAGAACCTGACGGCAAAAGCGCTGACCACAAGGAATCTGAAGGACAGGTGAGCACTGTCATACAATTCGATTAGAGAAAATCATAGCTGCACTAAGTGCATCCATTGAGGGATTAGGAGTAGCAATGCAAAAAAATCAAGAAACATTGCAAGCAGATATAAGAAGATTAGGGGAAGAAAATATAAAACGGTCCGAAGAAATACGAAATTTAGCCTTAAAAATAGGATTAATAGCAACGGATGACGAAACCACAAGCGCAGGCCATACTGCACTCGAGAATTTCGACGACGAAGATGGGACCAACGAATTTCCGAGACATTTGATTAGGCAGCGCATTCCAAGGTATCAAGAAACAGTAGAGCCTTCCGCATCAATCAGCGAGTTCCGACCACAGAAAACACGTGTACCGGCTAAGGATATCGTCCGTACGATTCGCGTGCTCAACGGGAAAGATGATATAGGAGTAGAGGACTTTATCAAAGCAGTAAAGCGGGCACGCGCGCAGTGTAGCGAAGAAGATCTCTTATTAGGATTAATTATAGCTGAGAAGATAACAGATCAAGCCGAACGTAGTATTCGACATTTAAATATCACTTCATACGAAGAACTATATGAAAACCTACGATTGCATGTCTCCCCACCCGTAACTATTTCAAATGCACGATCTAAGTTACACAATATCAAACAGGGTTTTACCGAATCTGTCCAATCATTCAACTTACGATACCGTCAACAGTTAAATGAATTGCGATATGCCATTCAAAACAAATATCCGCGACCTACGGCTCATAGAATTGCTTTAGAGGAGGAGGAGGAAACCGCTACCGCTCAATATATTCTTAACTTACGCCAAGATATCGGAACATTAGTAATTGCTAGAGACCCACAAACACTGGCCACCGCCCAGCAAGTTGCGCTTGAAATGGAAATATGGACGCGTGAAGCACAAAGTCGTGCACCATCGCGACAAAATTTGCAACCACAATCGCGTGCTCGGTTAGTACAGGTAACACGTCGGCCGCACCAAGCGTCATTTTTGCGTCAAGAGGAACATCTTCCGGCTCAAAATAACCGGTTGCCAAATCATTCGTTACCACTGCACCAGCGACTTCAATTAAAATGCACAATCTGCGGGAAATTAGGGCATAAACGCGACCAGTGTTTCAGACGAAATTTTCAGGTACCACAAACAGGGAAACTGCCACCGAGAGTAAGTTGTCTGGAAGAGAGAAAACATCAAGAATATCAAGAATAGGCGGACGACTACGACACTTCACCGCCAGACTCGGAGGCATGTGCCGTTTCGGACGACTTTTACTTGACACCGGAGCAGGTATAAACCTTATCAAGAACGGTCTGCTCAATGAAACCACCGAAAGACACAGGGAGAACAAGGAATTTAAAATGGGAAATGATACTCATACCGCGACCGAATCAGTTACGTTATACTCATTAGCGCAGTATCACAAATTTTACGTTGTACCAAACAACTTTCCAATTTACGAAGACGGAATAGTAGGACTACCTTATTTAAATTCTTATATATTTTCTATCGATAATGACTCTTTTACGCTAAACGATTTCTGTATCCCGTTACGAGACGAACTCCTTATACCAGCACGACAAATGATAACGGAAGAAATTAAAACAAAGAACGGAATAAGCAAGGTTAACTTTATCAACCCGGAAGAGACAGATATTCGTACTAGCGAATCAAAAGTAAATTTCGAATCACTCAGCCCAGCCTTGCCTTCACGCTTACGCCAACTCCGTGAAAAAATACGTGTTTCTCATATTGAAGAAATTTATCGGCATTCCATAGAAAAAATAATTTTTAGCTATTCCGACATATTCGCGTTAGATGACGATCCACCACCGTGTACAAAGCTCACTGCACATGAAATTATTGTGAAGGACCCTCGACTAGTAAACACTAAATCGTATCGGCTCCCAGAATGTCACAAAAACGAAATTCGGAAACAAACGGGAGATCTGTTGGCAAAAGGGGTTATCGAAGAATCTGATTCACCGCACAACTCACCTTTATGGGTTGTACCAAAAATGGAAGATGCTTCCGGAACACGCAAATGGAGAATCGTTGTTGATTTTAGGAAACTGAATGAACTAACGTATCAAGACGCATACCCATTACCACGTATCGAAGATATTCTAGATCACCTAGGCAAAGCAAAATTCTTTTTCGCCTTAGATCTTAGTTCTGGATTTCATCAAATCCCTATGCATTCTGCATCAAAGAAATATACAGCATTCTCTATTCCAGACGGTCACTTTCACTACAAACGTATGCCATTCGGGCTCAAAAATGCACCTGCAACATTTCAACGTATGATAGATGAGGCACTCAGAGGTTTAATCGGAAAATATTGTTTTGTATATTTAGACGACATTGTAATATTCGGACCAACTATTGAGGAACATCATAGAAGTCTAGCTATAGTATTTCAACGATTGAGAGAAACAGGTTTGAAGCTACAACCGGACAAGTGCGAATATGTCCGACCAGAATTAGAATATTTGGGCCATATCATTACTCCTGAAGGAGTAAAACCTATTGACAAGAAAATTCACGCCGTTAAATCTTTTAGAGTACCGCGCAACCAGACTGAAGTTAAATCGTTTTTGGGACTGGCCGGTTATTATCGAAAATTTATTCGTGATTTCGCTAAACTTGCTAAACCTTTCACTGAACTTGCTAAACCTTTCACTGAGTTAACAAAAAAGGAAATCTTGTTTCATTGGACCGACATTTGCCAAGCTGCATTCGACATCTTGAAACAAAAACGTTGCGAACATCCTGTACTAAAATATCCCGACTTTTCTAAAGATTTCACACTTATAACGGATGCATCCAATGAAGGATTCGGAGCGATATTATCTCAGCAGGGACACCCGTGTTGCTATATTTCCAGAACTCTGAATGCAGTCGAACGAAACTATACTACAACAGAAAAAGAACTTTTAGCTATTGTATGGGCCGTTAAAAGATTAAGACAATATTTGTTAGGACGGAAATTTAAAATCGTCACCGACCATAGTGCACTAAAATGGCTCTTCAACATGAAAGAACCTTCCTCGCGATTATTACGGTGGGGACTAAAGCTCGAGGAATACGATTATACAATAGAACACTGTAAAGGAAAAGAGAACACCGCAGCAGATGCTTTATCCCGTGTTCTACCTGTAACAGCGATTGACGCTGATCGACTTATCGATCAAATCACAAGTGATCGAAACTTTGATAATTTTGAGAATGTGATTCAAGCTTCCGGACTTCACGATTTAGCCGAAAACACAATGGAATCCTCAACAGAAACCGCCACTTCAAACGAAGAATCGCCTATCCCTGGTACCTCCTTCACGTTCGGAAGCGATTTTGAGCGATGGCAGATTCAGTCTCAATTTCGTCTGGCTACAGAACCAAACGCTTATGGAAATAATTGGATACGGATCTTTAAACAGAACCTTGGACCCTGCACGAAGGGGCAGTATCGAGTGAACACTTTCAAAGTTACATATTTCGACGTGAACACTTCGCTGCGACGCAAACCAGTTAGCTCTACGTAGAATCCCCGCATTGCCAGTGCGTCAAAACCGTGCATAAGGGAATAGGTACCACATACACACTGTTCATTTTCGCGACAGAAACAATAGTAAGAGAATAATTTTGAAATACATAATCGTGTTCTGTGAAAGGTGTTATCCTATTTGCTATATTAATATACCCGAAAGATCCTAGTGACAGTTCCCACTATCATACATCCTAGCCGCTCAGGGTGTGTGAGATTATAAATTTAATAAAAGTTACGTGGCTTAATTATCATGTAACTTCTCGGCGCTTTTCACGCTGTTCAAAGCCCGGCATGTAACAATTACTGTTATTATCATTATTATTATTGCGATTATCATTATGATTATTGTTATTATCATTATTATTATTGTTATTATAATTATTATTATTGTTATTATCATTATTATTAGTGTTACTATCATTAGTATTACTGTTCTTATCATTATTATTATTGTTATTACCATTATTATTATTGTTATTATCACTATTATTTCTGTTACTATCATTATTATTGTCGTTATTGTCATTATTAGTATTGCTACTATAATTATCATTACTGGTATTATCATTATTATTGTCGTTATTGTCATTAATGTTATTGTTAACACCATTATTATTATTGTTATTATCGTTATTATTATTGATATTATCATTATTATTTCTGTTATTATCGTTATTATTATTGATATTATCATTATTATTTCTGTTATTATCGTTATTACTATTTATATTATCGTTATTATTTCTGTTGTTATCATTATTACTATTGTTATTATTATTATTATTACTGTTATTATCATTATTATTGTTGTAATTATTATTATTATTACTGTTATTATCATCATTATTATTGTTATTATCACTATTATTACTCATATTATCATTATTATTGTCGTTAATGTCATCATTATTATTATTGGTATTACTGTCATTATTGTCGTTATTATCATTATTACTACTGTTATTCTCATTATTATTTCTGTTATTATCGTTATTATTATTGTTATTATCATTATTATTTCTGTTACTATCATTATTATTATTGTTATTACCGTTATTATTATTGTTATTATCATTATTATTTCTTTTATTATCATTATTCTTATTGTTATTACCATTATTATTATTGTTATTATTATTATTATTACTGTTATTATCATTATTAGTATTCCTATTATCATTATCATTACTGTTATTATCATTATTATTTATGATATTATCATTATTCTTTATGTTAGTATCATTATTAATATTGCTATTATCATTATCATTACTGTTGTTATCATTATTACTGTCGTTATTGTCATTATTGTTATTGCTAACACTATTATTATTATTGTTATTCTCATTATTATTTACGTTATTATCGTTCTTATTATTGTTATTGTCATTATTATTTATGTTATTATCGTTATTATTATTAATGTTGTTATCATAATTATTATTGTTATTACCATTATTATTAGTGTTATTATCATTATTATTATTGTTATTATCACTATTATTTCTGTTACTATCATTATTATTGTCGTTATTGTCATTATTAGTATTGCTACTATAATTATCATTACTGGTATTATCATTATTATTGTCGTTATTGTCATTAATGTTATTGTTAACACCATTATTATTATTGTTATTATCGTTATTATTATTGATATTATCATTATTATTTCTGTTATTATCGTTATTACTATTTATATTATCATTATTATTATCATTATTGTTTCTCTTATTATCATTATTATTATTGTTATTACCATAATTATTATTGTTATTACCATTATTATTAGTGTTATTATCATTATTATTACTGTCATTATCATTATTAGTATTGCTATTATAATTATCATTACTGGTATTATCATTATTATTGTCGTTATTGTCATTATTGTTATTGTTAACACCATTATTATTATTGTTATTATCATTATCATTACTGTTATTATAATTATTATATCTGTTATTATCGTTTTTATTTCTGTTATTATCATTATTATTATTTTTATTATTATTATTATTACTGTTATTATCATTATTATTTGTGTTATTATTATTATCATTATTATTATAGTTAATATCATCATTATTGTTGCTATTATCATTATTATTACTGTTATTATCAATATTGCTGTCAATAATGTCATTATTATTATTGTTGTTACCATTATTATTATTGTTATTATCATTATTATTTCTGCTATTATCGTTATTATTATTGCTATTACCATTATTATTATTGTTATTATCATTACTATTTCTGTTATTATCATTATTATTATTGTTATTATTAATATTATTACTGTTATTATCATTATTATTGTCGTTATTGTCTTCATTATTATTGTTATTACCATTACTATTATTGTTATTATCATCATTATTATTGTCGTTATTGTCATTATTATGATTTTTATAATCATTATTATTAATGTTAATATCATTATTATTATTGCTGTTATCATTATTATTACTGTTATTATCAATATTACTGTCGATAATGTCATTATTATTATTGTTGTTACCATTATTATTATTGTTATTATCATTATTATTTCTGTTATTATCATTATTATCCTTGTTATTATCATTATTATTACTGTTATTATCATTATTATTGTCGTTATTGACATTATTATTAGTGCTATTATCATTATTATTACTGTCATTATCATTATTAGTATTGCTATCATAATTATCATTACTGGTATTATCATTATTATTGTCGTTATTGTCATTATTGTTATTGTTATTATCATTATTATTATAGTTAATTTCGACATTATTGTTGTTACTGTCATTATTATTAGTGTTATTATAATTATTATTATTATAGTTAATATCATCATTATTGTTGTTATTATCATTTTTATTTCTGTTATTATCAATATTATTATTGTTATTATCATTATTAGTATTGCTATTATCATTGTCATTACTGGTATCATCATTATTATTGTAGTTATTGTCACTATTGTTATTGTTAACACCATTATTATTATTGTTACTACCATTATTATTATTGCTATTACCATTATTATTATTGTTATTACCATTATTATTATTGTTATTATCATTATTAGTATTGCTATTATAATTACCATTACTGGTATTATCATTATTATTGTCGTTATTGTCATTAATGTTATTATTAACACCACTATTATTATTGTTATTATCATTATTATGTATGTTATTTTATCGTTATTTTTATTGTTATTATCATTATTATTTATGTTATTATCATTATTATTCATGTTATGATCGTTATTATTATTGGTATTATCATTATTATTTCTGTTATTATCATTATTGTTATGGCTATTATCATTATTATTGTCGTCAATGTCATTAGTATTATTGTAGTACCATTATTATTACTTTTATTATCATTATTATTCTAGTGAATATCATCATTATTGTTGTTATTATAATAATTAAGAGGGTTATTATCTCTATTATTGTTGTTATTACCATTATTATTATTGTTATTATCATTACTATGACTGTTATTATCTTTAATATAGTCGTTATTGTCATTATTATTATTGTTATTACCATTACTATTATTGTTATTATCATTATCATTGTCGTTTTTGACATTATTATTAGTGTTATTAACATTATTATTACTGTCATTATCATTATTAGTATTGCTATTATAATTATCATTACTGGTATTATCATTATTATTTATGTTATTATCGTTATTATTATTGTTATTGTCATTATTATCTCTGTTATTATCATTATTACTGTCGTTATTGTCATTATTGTTATTGTTAACACTATTATTCTTATTGTTATTATCAGTATTATTTATGTTATTATCGTTATTATTATTGTTATTATCATTATTATTGTCGTTATTATCATTATTATTTCTGTTATTATCATAATTATTATTGTTATTACCATTATTATTATTGTTATTGTCACTATTATTTATGTTATTATCGTCATTATTATTGTTATTATCGTTATTATTATTGTTATTATCATTATTATTATTGTTACTACCATTATTATTCTTGTTATTACCATTATTATTATTATTGTTCTTATCATTATTATTTCTGTTATTATCGTTATTATTATTGCTATTATCACTATCATTACTGTTATCATCTTTATTATTGTCGATAATGCCATTATTATTATTGTTACTACCATTATTATTATTATTGCTATTACCATTATTATTCTTCTTATTATCATTATTATTTCTGTTATTATCATTATTAGTATTGCTATTATCATTATCATTACTGTTATTATCATTATTATTCTTGTTATTATCATTATTATTTATGTTATTATCATTATTATTATTGTTATTATCATTATCATTACTGTTATTATCATTATTATTGTCGTTATTATCATTATTGTTATTGTTATTATCATTATTATTTTTTCTGTTATTATCATTATTATTATTGTTATTATTATTATTATTATAGTTAATATCATCATTATTGTTGTTTTTATCATTATTATTAACATTATTATTATTATTACTGTCTATAACGACATTATTATTATTGTTACTACCATTATTATTATTATTGCTATTACCATTATCATTACTGTTATTATCATTATTATTTCTGTTATTATCATTATTATTATTGTTATTACCATTATTATTATGGTTATTACCATTATTATTATAGTTAATATCATCATTCTTGTTGTTATTATCATTATTAGTATTGCTATTATCATTATCATTACTGTTATTATCATTACTATTATTGTTATTATCATTATTATTTATGTTATTATCGTTATTATTATTGTTATTACAATTATTATTATTGTTATTACCATTATTTGTATTGCTATTACCATTATTATTATTGTTATTATCATAATTATTTCTGTTATTGTCATTATTGTTATTGTTAACACTATTATTATTATTATTATCACTATTATTTATGTTATTATCGTTATTATTATTGTTATTATCATTATTATTATTGTTGCTACCATTATTATTCTTGTTATTACCATTATTATTATTATTGTTCTTATCATTACTATTTCTGTTATTATTATTATTATTACTGTTATTATCATTATTATTAGTCATATTATCATTATTATTTATGTTATTATCATTATTATTATTGTTCTTACCATTATTATTATTGTTATTATCATTACTATTTCTTTTATTATCATTATTATTATTGTTATTACCATTATTATTATAGTTATTATCATCATTATTGTTGTTATTATCATTATTAGTATTGCTATTATCATTATTAGTATTGCTATTATCATTATCATTACTGTTATTATCATTATTATTGTTGTTATTGTCATTATTATTATTGTTATTATCATTATTATTGTCGTTATTGACATTATTATTAGTGCTATTATCATTATTATTACTGTCATAATCATTATTAGTATTGCTATCATAATTATTATTACTGGTATTATCATTATTATTGTCGTTATTGTCATTATTGTTACTGGTATTATCATTATTATTGTCGTTATTGTCATTATTGTTATTGTTATTATCATTATTATTGTCGTTATTGTCATTATTATTATTGTTATTATTATTAATATTACTACTGTTATTATCATTATTATTACTGTTATTATTATTATTATTGTTATTATAGTTAATATCGTCATTATTGTTGTTTTTATCATTATTATTAACATTATTATCATTATTACTGTCTATAACGACATTATTATTATTGTTACTACCATTATTCTTATTATTGCTATTACCATTATTATTCTTGTTATTATCATTATTATTTCTGTTATTATCATTATTAGTATTGCTATTATCATTATCAATACTGTTATTATCATTATTATTAGTGTTATTATCATTATTATTATAGTTAATTTCGACATTATTGTTGTTACTGTCATTATTATTAGTGTTATTATAATTATTATTATTATAGTTAATATCATCATTATTGTTGTTATTATCATTTCTATTTCTGTTATTATCATTATTATTATTGTTATTATCATTATTAGTATTGCTATTATCATTGTCATTACTGGTATCATCATTATTATTGTAGTTATTGTCACTATTGTTATTGTTAACACCATTATTATTATTGTTACTACCATTATTATTATTGCTATTACCATTATTATTATTGTTATTACCATTATTATTATTGTTATTATCATTATTAGTATTGCTATTATCATTGTCATTACTGGTATCATCATTATTATTGTAGTTATTGTCACTATTGTTATTGTTAACACCATTATTATTATTGTTACTACCATTATTATTATTGCTATTACCATTATTATTATTGTTATTACCATTATTATTATTGTTATTATCATTATTAGTATTGCTATTATAATTATCATTACTGGTATTATCATTATTATTGTCGTTATTGTCATTATTGTTATTGTTAACACCATTATTATTATTGTTATTATCATCATTATTACTGTTATTATTATGATTATTATTATAGTTACTATCACCATTATTGTTGTTTTAATCATTATTATTACCATTATTATCATTACTACTGTCGATAACGTCATTATTATTATTGTTACTACCATTATTATTATTGCTATTACCATTATTATTATTTTTATTATCATTATTATTTCTGTTATTATCATTATTAGTATGGCTATTATCATTATGATTACTGTTATGATCATTATTATTTCTGTTATTAACGTTATTATTTCTGTTATTATCATTATTATTGTTACTATTATTATTATTACTCTTATTATCATTGTTATTATTGTTATTTATATTATTATTTGTTATTATCACTATTATTTATGTTATTGTCGTTATTACTATTGTTATTATCATTATTATTTCTGTTATTATCATTATTAGTATTGCTATTATCATTATCATTTCTGTTATTATAATTATTATTGTCGTTATTGTCATTATTGTTATTGTTAACACTACTATTATTATTTATGTTATTATCGTTATTATTATTGTTATTATCATTATTATTGTCGTTATTATCATTATTATTATTGTTATTATCATTACTATTACTGTTATTATCATTATTATTGTCGTTATTGTCATTATTATTATTGTTATCACCATTACTGTTATTGTTATTATCATTATCATTACTGTTATTATCATTATTATATCTGTTATTATCGTTTTTATTTCTGTTATTATCATTATTATTATTTTTATTATTATTATTATTACTGTTATTATCATTATTATTATTTTTATTATTATTATTATTACTGTTATTATCATTATTATTATTGTTATTATCACTATTATTTCTGTTACTATCATTATTATTAGTGTTATTACCATTATTATTACTGTTATTATCATTATTATTAGTGTTATTATCATTATTATTACTGTCACTATCATTATCATTACTGGTATTATCATTATTACTGTCGTTATTGTCATTATAGTTATTGTTAACATTACTCTTATTATTTATGTTATTATCGTTATTATTATTGTTATTATCATTATTATTGTCGTTATTATCATTATTATCACTCATGTTATAATTATTATTGTCCTTAATGTCATTATTATTATTGTCATTATCATTATTATTAATGTTATTATCGTTATTATTATTGCTATTATCATTATTATTTCTGTTATTATCGTTATTACTATTGTTATTATCATTATCATTACTCATATTATAATTATTATTGCCGTTATTGTCATTATTATTATTGTTATTATCATTATTTTTAGTGTTATTAGCATTATTACTGTAGATAATGTCATTTTTATTATTGTTATTATCATTATTATTACTGTTATTATCATTATTATTATTGTTATTATCACTATTATTTCTGTTACTATCATTATTATTAGTGTTATTACCATTATTATTACTGTTATTGTCATTATTATTGTCGTTATTGTCATTACTGTTATTGTTAGCACCATTATTATTATTGTTGTTACCATTATTATTATTGTTATTATCATTATTGTTTCTGCTATTATCGTTATTATTATTGTTATTACCATTATTATTATTGTTATTATCATTACTATTTCTGTTATTATCATTATTATTATTGTTATTATTAATATTATTACTGTTATTATCATTATTATTGTCGTTATTGTCTTCATTATTATTGTTATTACCATTACTATTATTGTTATTATCATCATTATTATTGTCGTTATTGTCATTATTATGATTTTTATAATCATTATTATTAATGTTAATATCATTATTATTATTGCTGTTATCATTATTATTACTGTTATTATCAATATTACTGTCGATAATGTCATTATTATTATTGTTGTTACCATTATTATTATTGTTATTATCATTATTATTTCTGTTATTATCATTATTATCCTTGTTATTATCATTATTATTACTGTTATTATCATTATTATTGTCGTTATTGACATTATTATTAGTGCTATTATCATTATTATTACTGTCATTATCATTATTAGTATTGCTATCATAATTATCATTACTGGTATTATCATTATTATTGTCGTTATTGTCATTATTGTTATTGTTATTATCATTATTATTTTTTCTGTTATTATCATTATTATTATTGTTATTATTATTAATATTACTACTGTTATTATCATTATTATTACTGTTATTATTATTATTATTGTTATTATAGTTAATATCGTCATTATTGTTGTTTTTATCATTATTATTAACATTATTATCATTATTACTGTCTATAACGACATTATTATTATTGTTAGTACCATTATTCTTATTATTGCTATTACCATTATTATTCTTGTTATTATCATTATTATTTCTGTTATTATCATTATTAGTATTGCTATTATCATTATCAATACTGTTATTATCATTATTATTAGTGTTATTATCATTATTATTATAGTTAATTTCGACATTATTGTTGTTACTGTCATTATTATTAGTGTTATTATAATTATTATTATTATAGTTAATATCATCATTATTGTTGTTATTATCATTTCTATTTCTGTTATTATCATTATTATTATTGTTATTATCATTATTAGTATTGCTATTATCATTGTCATTACTGGTATCATCATTATTATTGTAGTTATTGTCACTATTGTTATTGTTAACACCATTATTATTATTGTTACTACCATTATTATTATTGCTATTACCATTATTATTATTGTTATTACCATTATTATTATTGTTATTATCATTATTAGTATTGCTATTATCATTGTCATTACTGGTATCATCATTATTATTGTAGTTATTGTCACTATTGTTATTGTTAACACCATTATTATTATTGTTACTACCATTATTATTATTGCTATTACCATTATTATTATTGTTATTACCATTATTATTATTGTTATTATCATTATTAGTATTGCTATTATAATTATCATTACTGGTATTATCATTATTATTGTCGTTATTGTCATTATTGTTATTGTTAACACCATTATTATTATTGTTATTATCATCATTATTACTGTTATTATTATGATTATTATTATAGTTACTATCACCATTATTGTTGTTTTAATCATTATTATTACCATTATTATCATTACTACTGTCGATAACGTCATTATTATTATTGTTACTACCATTATTATTATTGCTATTACCATTATTATTATTTTTATTATCATTATTATTTCTGTTATTATCATTATTAGTATGGCTATTATCATTATGATTACTGTTATGATCATTATTATTTCTGTTATTAACGTTATTATTTCTGTTATTATCATTATTATTGTTACTATTATTATTATTACTCTTATTATCATTGTTATTATTGTTATTTATATTATTATTTGTTATTATCACTATTATTTATGTTATTGTCGTTATTACTATTGTTATTATCATTATTATTTCTGTTATTATCATTATTAGTATTGCTATTATCATTATCATTTCTGTTATTATAATTATTATTGTCGTTATTGTCATTATTGTTATTGTTAACACTACTATTATTATTTATGTTATTATCGTTATTATTATTGTTATTATCATTATTATTGTCGTTATTATCATTATTATTATTGTTATTATCATTACTATTACTGTTATTATCATTATTATTGTCGTTATTGTCATTATTATTATTGTTATCACCATTACTGTTATTGTTATTATCATTATCATTACTGTTATTATCATTATTATATCTGTTATTATCGTTTTTATTTCTGTTATTATCATTATTATTATTTTTATTATTATTATTATTACTGTTATTATCATTATTATTATTTTTATTATTATTATTATTACTGTTATTATCATTATTATTATTGTTATTATCACTATTATTTCTGTTACTATCATTATTATTAGTGTTATTACCATTATTATTACTGTTATTATCATTATTATTAGTGTTATTATCATTATTATTACTGTCATTATCATTATCATTACTGGTATTATCATTATTACTGTCGTTATTGTCATTATAGTTATTGTTAACATTACTCTTATTATTTATGTTATTATCGTTATTATTATTGTTATTATCATTATTATTGTCGTTATTATCATTATTATCACTCATGTTATAATTATTATTGTCCTTAATGTCATTATTATTATTGTCATTATCATTATTATTAATGTTATTATCGTTATTATTATTGCTATTATCATTATTATTTCTGTTATTATCGTTATTACTATTGTTATTATCATTATCATTACTCATATTATAATTATTATTGCCGTTATTGTCATTATTATTATTGTTATTATCATTATTTTTAGTGTTATTAGCATTATTACTGTAGATAATGTCATTTTTAATATTGTTATTATCATTATTATTACTGTTATTATCATTATTATTATTGTTATTATCACTATTATTTCTGTTACTATCATTATTATTAGTGTTATTACCATTATTATTACTGTTATTGTCATTATTATTGTCGTTATTGTCATTACTGTTATTGTTAGCACCATTATTATTATTGTTGTTACCATTATTATTATTGTTATTATCATTATTGTTTCTGCTATTATCGTTATTATTATTGTTATTACCATTATTATTATTGTTATTATCATTACTATTTCTGTTATTATCATTATTATTATTGTTATTATTAATATTATTACTGTTATTATCATTATTATTGTCGTTATTGTCTTCATTATTATTGTTATTACCATTACTATTATTGTTATTATCATCATTATTATTGTCGTTATTGTCATTATTATGATTTTTATAATCATTATTATTAATGTTAATATCATTATTATTATTGCTGTTATCATTATTATTACTGTTATTATCAATATTACTGTCGATAATGTCATTATTATTATTGTTGTTACCATTATTATTATTGTTATTATCATTATTATTTCTGTTATTATCATTATTATCCTTGTTATTATCATTATTATTACTGTTATTATCATTATTATTGTCGTTATTGACATTATTATTAGTGCTATTATCATTATTATTACTGTCATTATCATTATTAGTATTGCTATCATAATTATCATTACTGGTATTATCATTATTATTGTCGTTATTGTCATTATTGTTATTGTTATTATCATTATTATTATAGTTAATTTCGACATTATTGTTGTTACTGTCATTATTATTAGTGTTATTATAATTATTATTATTATAGTTAATATCATCATTATTGTTGTTATTATCATTTTTATTTCTGTTATTATCAATATTATTATTGTTATTATCATTATTAGTATTGCTATTATCATTGTCATTACTGGTATCATCATTATTATTGTAGTTATTGTCACTATTGTTATTGTTAACACCATTATTATTATTGTTACTACCATTATTATTATTGCTATTACCATTATTATTATTGTTATTACCATTATTATTATTGTTATTATCATTATTAGTATTGCTATTATAATTACCATTACTGGTATTATCATTATTATTGTCGTTATTGTCATTAATGTTATTGTTAACACCACTATTATTATTGTTATTATCATTATTATGTATGTTATTTTATCGTTATTTTTATTGTTATTATCATTATTATTTATGTTATTATCATTATTATTCATGTTATGATCGTTATTATTATTGGTATTATCATTATTATTTCTGTTATTATCATTATTGTTATGGCTATTATCATTATTATTGTCGTCAATGTCATTAGTATTATTGTAGTACCATTATTATTACTTTTATTATCATTATTATTCTAGTGAATATCATCATTATTGTTGTTATTATAATAATTAAGAGGGTTATTATCTCTATTATTGTTGTTATTACCATTATTATTATTGTTATTATCATTACTATTACTGTTATTATCTTTAATATAGTCGTTATTGTCATTATTATTATTGTTATTACCATTACTATTATTGTTATTATCATTATCATTGTCGTTTTTGACATTATTATTAGTGTTATTAACATTATTATTACTGTCATTATCATTATTAGTATTGCTATTATAATTATCATTACTGGTATTATCATTATTATTTATGTTATTATCGTTATTATTATTGTTATTGTCATTATTATCTCTGTTATTATCATTATTAATATTGCTATTATCATTATCATTACTGTTATTATCATTATTACTGTCGTTATTGTCATTATTGTTATTGTTAACACTATTATTCTTATTGTTATTATCAGTATTATTTATGTTATTATCGTTATTATTATTGTTATTATCATTATTATTGTCGTTATTATCATTATTATTTCTGTTATTATCATAATTATTATTGTTATTACCATTATTATTATTGTTATTGTCACTATTATTTATGTTATTATCGTCATTATTATTGTTATTATCGTTATTATTATTGTTATTATCATTATTATTATTGTTACTACCATTATTATTCTTGTTATTACCATTATTATTATTATTGTTCTTATCATTATTATTTCTGTTATTATCGTTATTATTATTGCTATTATCACTATCATTACTGTTATCATCTTTATTATTGTCGATAATGCCATTATTATTATTGTTACTACCATTATTATTATTATTGCTATTACCATTATTATTCTTCTTATTATCATTATTATTTCTGTTATTATCATTATTAGTATTGCTATTATCATTATCATTACTGTTATTATCATTATTATTCTTGTTATTATCATTATTATTTATGTTATTATCATTATTATTATTGTTATTATCATTATCATTACTGTTATTATCATTATTATTGTCGTTATTATCATTATTGTTATTGTTATTATCATTATTATTTTTTCTGTTATTATCATTATTATTATTGTTATTATTATTATTATTATAGTTAATATCATCATTATTGTTGTTTTTATCATTATTATTAACATTATTATTATTATTACTGTCTATAACGACATTATTATTATTGTTACTACCATTATTATTATTATTGCTATTACCATTATCATTACTGTTATTATCATTATTATTTCTGTTATTATCATTATTATTATTGTTATTACCATTATTATTATGGTTATTACCATTATTATTATAGTTAATATCATCATTCTTGTTGTTATTATCATTATTAGTATTGCTATTATCATTATCATTACTGTTATTATCATTACTATTATTGTTATTATCATTATTATTTATGTTATTATCGTTATTATTATTGTTATTACAATTATTATTATTGTTATTACCATTATTTGTATTGCTATTACCATTATTATTATTGTTATTATCATAATTATTTCTGTTATTGTCATTATTGTTATTGTTAACACTATTATTATTATTATTATCACTATTATTTATGTTATTATCGTTATTATTATTGTTATTATCATTATTATTATTGTTGCTACCATTATTATTCTTGTTATTACCATTATTATTATTATTGTTCTTATCATTACTATTTCTGTTATTATTATTATTATTACTGTTATTATCATTATTATTAGTCATATTATCATTATTATTTATGTTATTATCATTATTATTATTGTTCTTACCATTATTATTATTGTTATTATCATTACTATTTCTTTTATTATCATTATTATTATTGTTATTACCATTATTATTATAGTTATTATCATCATTATTGTTGTTATTATCATTATTAGTATTGCTATTATCATTATTAGTATTGCTATTATCATTATCATTACTGTTATTATCATTATTATTGTTGTTATTGTCATTATTATTATTGTTATTATCATTATTATTGTCGTTATTGACATTATTATTAGTGCTATTATCATTATTATTACTGTCATAATCATTATTAGTATTGCTATCATAATTATTATTACTGGTATTATCATTATTATTGTCGTTATTGTCATTATTGTTACTGGTATTATCATTATTATTGTCGTTATTGTCATTATTGTTATTGTTATTATCATTATTATTGTCGTTATTGTCATTATTATTATTGTTATTATTATTAATATTACTACTGTTATTATCATTATTATTACTGTTATTATTATTATTATTGTTATTATAGTTAATATCGTCATTATTGTTGTTTTTATCATTATTATTAACATTATTATCATTATTACTGTCTATAACGACATTATTATTATTGTTACTACCATTATTCTTATTATTGCTATTACCATTATTATTCTTGTTATTATCATTATTATTTCTGTTATTATCATTATTAGTATTGCTATTATCATTATCAATACTGTTATTATCATTATTATTAGTGTTATTATCATTATTATTATAGTTAATTTCGACATTATTGTTGTTACTGTCATTATTATTAGTGTTATTATAATTATTATTATTATAGTTAATATCATCATTATTGTTGTTATTATCATTTCTATTTCTGTTATTATCATTATTATTATTGTTATTATCATTATTAGTATTGCTATTATCATTGTCATTACTGGTATCATCATTATTATTGTAGTTATTGTCACTATTGTTATTGTTAACACCATTATTATTATTGTTACTACCATTATTATTATTGCTATTACCATTATTATTATTGTTATTACCATTATTATTATTGTTATTATCATTATTAGTATTGCTATTATCATTGTCATTACTGGTATCATCATTATTATTGTAGTTATTGTCACTATTGTTATTGTTAACACCATTATTATTATTGTTACTACCATTATTATTATTGCTATTGCCATTATTATTATTGTTATTACCATTATTATTATTGTTATTATCATTATTAGTATTGCTATTATAATTATCATTACTGGTATTATCATTATTATTGTCGTTATTGTCATTATTGTTATTGTTAACACCATTATTATTATTGTTATTATCATCATTATTACTGTTATTATTATGATTATTATTATAGTTACTATCACCATTATTGTTGTTTTAATCATTATTATTACCATTATTATCATTACTACTGTCGATAACGTCATTATTATTATTGTTACTACCATTATTATTATTGCTATTACCATTATTATTATTTTTATTATCATTATTATTTCTGTTATTATCATTATTAGTATGGCTATTATCATTATGATTACTGTTATGATCATTATTATTTCTGTTATTAACGTTATTATTTCTGTTATTATCATTATTATTGTTACTATTATTATTATTACTCTTATTATCATTGTTATTATTGTTATTTATATTATTATTTGTTATTATCACTATTATTTATGTTATTGTCGTTATTACTATTGTTATTATCATTATTATTTCTGTTATTATCATTATTAGTATTGCTATTATCATTATCATTTCTGTTATTATAATTATTATTGTCGTTATTGTCATTATTGTTATTGTTAACACTACTATTATTATTTATGTTATTATCGTTATTATTATTGTTATTATCATTATTATTGTCGTTATTATCATTATTATTATTGTTATTATCATTACTATTACTGTTATTATCATTATTATTGTCGTTATTGTCATTATTATTATTGTTATCACCATTACTGTTATTGTTATTATCATTATCATTACTGTTATTATCATTATTATATCTGTTATTATCGTTTTTATTTCTGTTATTATCATTATTATTATTTTTATTATTATTATTATTACTGTTATTATCATTATTATTATTTTTATTATTATTATTATTACTGTTATTATCATTATTATTATTGTTATTATCACTATTATTTCTGTTACTATCATTATTATTAGTGTTATTACCATTATTATTACTGTTATTATCATTATCATTACTGGTATTATCATTATTACTGTCGTTATTGTCATTATAGTTATTGTTAACATTACTATTATTATTTATGTTATTATCGTTATTATTATTGTTATTATCATTATTATTGTCGTTATTATCATTATTATCACTCATGTTATAATTATTATTGTCCTTAATGTCATTATTATTATTGTCATTATCATTATTATTAATGTTATTATCGTTATTATTATTGCTATTATCATTATTATTTCTGTTATTATCGTTATTACTATTGTTATTATCATTATCATTACTCATATTATAATTATTATTGCCGTTATTGTCATTATTATTATTGTTATTATCATTATTTTTAGTGTTATTAGCATTATTACTGTAGATAATGTCATTTTTATTATTGTTATTATCATTATTATTATAGTTAATATCATCATTCTTGTTGTTATTATCATTATTAGTATTGCTATTATCATTATCATTACTGTTATTATCATTACTATTATTGTTATTATCATTATTATTTATGTTATTATCGTTATTATTATTGTTATTACAATTATTATTATTGTTATTACCATTATTTGTATTGCTATTACCATTATTATTATTGTTATTATCATAATTATTTCTGTTATTGTCATTATTGTTATTGTTAACACTATTATTATTATTATTATCACTATTATTTATGTTATTATCGTTATTATTATTGTTATTATCATTATTATTATTGTTGCTACCATTATTATTCTTGTTATTACCATTATTATTATTATTGTTCTTATCATTACTATTTCTGTTATTATTATTATTATTACTGTTATTATCATTATTATTAGTCATATTATCATTATTATTTATGTTATTATCATTATTATTATTGTTCTTACCATTATTATTATTGTTATTATCATTACTATTTCTTTTATTATCATTATTATTATTGTTATTACCATTATTATTATAGTTATTATCATCATTATTGTTGTTATTATCATTATTAGTATTGCTATTATCATTATTAGTATTGCTATTATCATTATCATTACTGTTATTATCATTATTATTGTTGTTATTGTCATTATTATTATTGATATTATCATTATTATTGTCGTTATTGACATTATTATTAGTGCTATTATCATTATTATTACTGTCATAATCATTATTAGTATTGCTATCATAATTATTATTACTGGTATTATCATTATTATTGTCGTTATTGTCATTATTGTTACTGGTATTATCATTATTATTGTCGTTATTGTCATTATTGTTATTGTTATTATCATTATTATTTTTTCTGTTATTATCATTATTATTATTGTTATTATTATTAATATTACTACTGTTATTATCATTATTATTACTGTTATTATTATTATTATTGTTATTATAGTTAATATCGTCATTATTGTTGTTTTTATCATTATTATTAACATTATTATCATTATTACTGTCTATAACGACATTATTATTATTGTTACTACCATTATTCTTATTATTGCTATTACCATTATTATTCTTGTTATTATCATTATTATTTCTGTTATTATCATTATTAGTATTGCTATTATCATTATCAATACTGTTATTATCATTATTATTAGTGTTATTATCATTATTATTATAGTTAATTTCGACATTATTGTTGTTACTGTCATTATTATTAGTGTTATTATAATTATTATTATTATAGTTAATATCATCATTATTGTTGTTATTATCATTTCTATTTCTGTTATTATCATTATTATTATTGTTATCATCATTATTAGTATTGCTATTATCATTGTCATTACTGGTATCATCATTATTGTTGTAGTTATTGTCACTATTGTTATTGTTAACACCATTATTATTATTGTTACTACCATTATTATTATTGCTATTACCATTATTATTATTGTTATTACCATTATTATTATTGTTATTATCATTATTAGTATTGCTATTATCATTGTCATTACTGGTATCATCATTATTATTGTAGTTATTGTCACTATTGTTATTGTTAACACCATTATTATTATTGTTACTACCATTATTATTATTGCTATTACCATTATTATTATTGTTATTACCATTATTATTATTGTTATTATCATTATTAGTATTGCTATTATAATTATCATTACTGGTATTATCATTATTATTGTCGTTATTGTCATTATTGTTATTGTTAACACCATTATTATTATTGTTATTATCATTATTATGTATGTTATTTTATCGTTATTTTTATTGTTATTATCATTATTATTTATGTTATTATCATTATTATTCATGTTATGATCGTTATTATTATTGGTATTATCATTATTATTTCTGTTATTATCATTATTGTTATGGCTATTATCATTATTATTGTCGTCAATGTCATTAGTATTATTGTAGTACCATTATTATTACTTTTATTATCATTATTATTCTAGTGAATATCATCATTATTGTTGTTATTATAATAATTAAGAGGGTTATTATCTCTATTATTGTTGTTATTACCATTATTATTATTGTTATTATCATTACTATTACTGTTATTATCTTTAATATAGTCGTTATTGTCATTATTATTATTGTTATTACCATTACTATTATTGTTATTATCATTATCATTGTCGTTATTGACATTATAATTAGTGTTATTAACATTATTATTACTGTCATTATCATTATTAGTATTGCTATTATAATTATCATTACTGGTATTATCATTATTATTTATGTTATTATCGTTATTATTATTGTTATTGTCATTATTATCTCTGTTATTATCATTATTAATATTGCTATTATCATTATCATTACTGTTATTATCATTATTACTGTCGTTATTGTCATTATTGTTATTGTTAACACTATTATTCTTATTGTTATTATCAGTATTATTTATGTTATTATCGTTATTATTATTGTTATTATCATTATTATTGTCGTTATTATCATTATTATTACTGTTATTATCATTATTATTGTCGTTAATGTCATTGTTATTACTGTTATTATCATTATTATTGTCGTTATTATCATTATTATTATTTTTATTACCATTATTATTATTGTTATTATCATTATTATTTCTGTTATTATCATAATTATTATTGTTATTACCATTATTATTATTGTTATTGTCACTATTATTTATGTTATTATCGTCATTATTATTGTTATTATCATTATTATTAGTGTTATTATCATAATTATTATTGTTATTACCAGTATCATTTCTGTTATTATCGTTATTATTATTGTTATTATCATTATTATTGTCGTTATTATCATTATTATTACTGTTATTATCATTATTATTGTCGTTAATGTCATTGTTATTACTGTTATTATCATTATTATTGTCGTTATTATCATTATTATTATTTTTATTACCATTATTATTATTGTTATTATCATTATTATTTCTGTTATTATCATAATTATTATTGTTATTACCATTATTATTATTGTTATTGTCACTATTATTTATGTTATTATCGTCATTATTATTGTTATTATCGTTATTATTATTGTTATTATCATTATTACTATTGTTACTACCATTATTATTATTGTTACTACCATTATTATTATTATTGCTATTACCATTATTATTCTTCTTATTATCATTATTATTTCTGTTATTATCATTATTAGTATTGCTATTATCATTATCATTACTGTTATTATCATTATTATTCTTGTTATTATCATTATTATTTATGTTATTATCATTATTATTATTGTTATTATCATTATCATTACTGTTATTATCATTATTATTGTCGTTATTATCATTATTGTTATTGTTATTATCATTATTATTTTTTCTGTTATTATCATTATTATTATTGTTATTATTATTATTATTATAGTTAATATCATCATTATTGTTGTTTTTATCATTATTATTAACATTATTATTATTATTACTGTCTATAACGACATTATTATTATTGTTACTACCATTATTATTATTATTGCTATTACCATTATCATTACTGTTATTATCATTATTATTTCTGTTATTATCATTATTATTATTGTTATTACCATTATTATTATGGTTATTACCATTATTATTATAGTTAATATCATCATTCTTGTTGTTATTATCATTATTAGTATTGCTATTATCATTATCATTACTGTTATTATCATTACTATTATTGTTATTATCATTATTATTTATGTTATTATCGTTATTATTATTGTTATTACAATTATTATTATTGTTATTACCATTATTTGTATTGCTATTACCATTATTATTATTGTTATTATCATAATTATTTCTGTTATTGTCATTATTGTTATTGTTAACACTATTATTATTATTATTATCACTATTATTTATGTTATTATCGTTATTATTATTGTTATTATCATTATTATTATTGTTGCTACCATTATTATTCTTGTTATTACCATTATTATTATTATTGTTCTTATCATTACTATTTCTGTTATTATTATTATTATTACTGTTATTATCATTATTATTAGTCATATTATCATTATTATTTATGTTATTATCATTATTATTATTGTTCTTACCATTATTATTATTGTTATTATCATTACTATTTCTTTTATTATCATTATTATTATTGTTATTACCATTATTATTATAGTTATTATCATCATTATTGTTGTTATTATCATTATTAGTATTGCTATTATCATTATTAGTATTGCTATTATCATTATCATTACTGTTATTATCATTATTATTGTTGTTATTGTCATTATTATTATTGATATTATCATTATTATTGTCGTTATTGACATTATTATTAGTGCTATTATCATTATTATTACTGTTATTATCGTTAGTATTATTGTTATTACCATTATTATTACTGTTATTGTCATTATTATTGTCGTTATTGTCATTACTGTTATTGTTAGCACCATTATTATTATTGTTGTTACCATTATTATTATTGTTATTATCATTATTGTTTCTGCTATTATCGTTATTATTATTGTTATTACCATTATTATTATTGTTATTATCATTATTAGTATTGCTATTATCATTGTCATTACTGGTATCATCATTATTATTGTAGTTATTGTCACTATTGTTATTGTTAACACCATTATTATTATTGTTACTACCATTATTATTATTGCTATTACCATTATTATTATTGTTATTACCATTATTATTATTGTTATTATCATTATTAGTATTGCTATTATAATTATCATTACTGGTATTATCATTATTATTGTCGTTATTGTCATTATTGTTATTGTTAACACCATTATTATTATTGTTATTATCATCATTATTACTGTTATTATTATGATTATTATTATAGTTACTATCACCATTATTGTTGTTTTAATCATTATTATTACCATTATTATCATTACTACTGTCGATAACGTCATTATTATTATTGTTACTACCATTATTATTATTGCTATTACCATTATTATTATTTTTATTATCATTATTATTTCTGTTATTATCATTATTAGTATGGCTATTATCATTATGATTACTGTTATGATCATTATTATTTCTGTTATTAACGTTATTATTTCTGTTATTATCATTATTATTGTTACTATTATTATTATTACTCTTATTATCATTGTTATTATTGTTATTTATATTATTATTTGTTATTATCACTATTATTTATGTTATTGTCGTTATTACTATTGTTATTATCATTATTATTTCTGTTATTATCATTATTAGTATTGCTATTATCATTATCATTTCTGTTATTATAATTATTATTGTCGTTATTGTCATTATTGTTATTGTTAACACTACTATTATTATTTATGTTATTATCGTTATTATTATTGTTATTATCATTATTATTGTCGTTATTATCATTATTATTATTGTTATTATCATTACTATTACTGTTATTATCATTATTATTGTCGTTATTGTCATTATTATCACTCATGTTATAATTATTATTGTCCTTAATGTCATTATTATTATTGTCATTATCATTATTATTAATGTTATTATCGTTATTATTATTGCTATTATCATTATTATTTCTGTTATTATCGTTATTACTATTGTTATTATCATTATCATTACTCATATTATAATTATTATTGCCGTTATTGTCATTATTATTATTGTTATTATCATTATTTTTAGTGTTATTAGCATTATTACTGTAGATAATGTCATTTTTATTATTGTTATTATCATTATTATTACTGTTATTATCATTATTATTATTGTTATTATCACTATTATTTCTGTTACTATCATTATTATTAGTGTTATTACCATTATTATTACTGTTATTGTCATTATTATTGTCGTTATTGTCATTACTGTTATTGTTAGCACCATTATTATTATTGTTGTTACCATTATTATTATTGTTATTATCATTATTGTTTCTGCTATTATCGTTATTATTATTGTTATTACCATTATTATTATTGTTATTGTCATTATTATTTCTGTTATTATCATTATTATTATTGTTATTATTAATATTATTACTGTTATTATCATTATTATTGTCTTCATTATTATTGTTATTAGCATTACTATTATTGTTATTATCAGCATTATTATTGTCGTTATTGTCATAATTATTATTGTTATTCCCATTATTATTAGTGTTATTATCATTATTATTATAGTTAATATCATCATTATTATTGTTATTATCGTTATTATTATTGTTATTACCATTATTATTATTGTTATTGTCATTTTTATTATTGTTAGTATCATTATTATTGCTGATATTATCATTATTAGTATTGCTATTATCGTTATCTTTACTGCTATAGTCATTATTATTTCTCTTATTATCATTATTATTGTCGTTATTGTCATTATTGTTATTGTTAACACCATTATTATTATTGTTATTATCATTATTATTTCGGTAACTATCATCATTATTGTTGTTATTATCATTATTATTGTTGTTATTACCATTATTATTGTCGTTATTGCCATTATTATCATTGTTATTATTATTATTATTAATGTTATTATCATTATTAGTATTGCTATTATAATTATCATTATTATTGTCGTTATTGTCATTATTGTTATTGTTAACACCATTATTATTATTGTTATTATCATTATTATTTCTGTGATTATCATTATTATTGTCGTTATTGTCATTATTGTGATTGTTAACACTATTATTATAATTGTTATTATCATTATTATTGTCGTTATTGTCATTATTAGTATTGCTATTATAATTATCATTACTGGTATTATCATTATTATTGCCGTTAATGTCATTGTTATTACTGTTATTATCATTATTATTGTCGTTATTATCATTATTATGATTGTTATTACCATTATTATTATTGTTATTATCATTATTATTTCTGTTATTATCATTATTATTATTGTTATTACCATTATTATTATTGTTATTATCATTATTATTTATGTTATTATCGTTATTATTATTGTTATTGTCATTATTATCTCTGTTATTATCATTATTAATATTGCTATTATCATTATCATTACTGTTATTATCATTATTAGTGTCGTTATTGTCATTATTGTTATTGTTAACACTATTATTCTTATTGTTATTATCAGTATTATTTATGTTATTATCGTTATTATTATTGTTATTATCATTATTATTGTCGTTATTATCATTATTATTACTGTTATTATCATTATTATTGTCGTTAATGTCATTGTTATTACTGTTATTATCATTATTATTGTCGTTATTATCATTATTATTATTTTTATTACCATTATTATTATTGTTATTATCATTATTATTTCTGTTATTATCATAATTATTATTGTTATTACCATTATTATTATTGTTATTGTCACTATTATTTATGTTATTATCGTCATTATTATTGTTATTATCATTATTATTAGTGTTATTATCATAATTATTATTGTTATTACCAGTATCATTTCTGTTATTATCATTATTAGTATTGCTATTATCATTATCATTATGGTCATTATCTTTATTATTTCTGTTATTATCATTATTATTTATGTTATTATCGTTAATATTATTGATATTATCATAATTATTGTCGTTATTATCATTTTTATTATTATTATTATCATTATTATTGTCGTTATTATCATTTTTATTATTATTATTATCATTACTATTACTGTTATTATCTTTATTATAGTCGTTAATGTCATTATTATTATTGTTATTACCATTACTATTATTGTTGTTATCATTGTTATTATTGTTATTATCATTATTAGTATTGCTATTATAATTATCATTACTGGTATTATCATTATTATTGTCGTTATTGTCATTATTGTTATTGTTAACACCATTATTATTATTGTTATTACCATTATTTGTATTGCTATTACCATTATTATTATTGTTATTATCATTATTATTGCTGTTATTGTCATTATTGTTATTGTTAACACTATTATTATTATTGTTATTATCACTATTATTTATGTTATTATCGTTATTATTATTGTTATTATCATTATTATTATTGTTACTACCATTATTATTCTTGTTATTACCATTATGATTATTGTTATTACCATTATTATTATTATTGTTATTATCACTATTATTTCTGTTATTATCATTTTCATTACTCTTATTATCATTACAATTTCTGTTATTATCATTATTATTATTGTTATTATTATTATTATTACTGTTATTATCATTATTATTATTCTTATTATCATTATTATTTATGTTATTATCATTATTATTATTGTTATTATCATTACTATTTCTTTTATTATCATTGTTATTATTGTTATTATCATTATTATTTCTGTTATTATCGTTATTATTATTGGTATTATCACTATTATTTCTGTTATTATCATCATTATTGTTGTTATTATCTTTATTAGTATTGCTATTATCATTATCATTATTATTGTCGATAATGTCATTATTATTATTGTGATTACCATTATTATCATTGTTATTATCATTATTATTATTGTTATTACCATTATTATTACAGTTAATATCATCATTATTGTTGTTATTATCATTATTATTATTGTTATTATCATTATTATTGTCGTTAATGTCATTATTATTATTACTGATATTATCTTTATTAGTATTGCTATTATCATTATCATCACTGTTATTATCATTATTATTGTCGATAATGCAATTATTATTGTTGTTATTACCATTATTATTATGTTATTACCATTATTATTATTGTTATTATCATTATTATTATTGTTATTACCATTATTATTATAGTTATTATCATCATTATTGTTGTTATTATCATTATTAGTATTGCTATTATCATTATTATTTCTGTTATTATCGTTATTATTATTCTTATTACCATTATTAACATTGTTATTATCGTTATTATTATTGTTATTCTCATTATTATTTCTGTTATTATCATTATTAGTATTCCTATTATCATTATTATTGTCGTGAATGTCATTGTTATTACAGTTATTATCATTATTATTGTCGTTATTGCCATTATTATCATTGTTATTATTATTATTATTAGTGTTATTATCATTATTATTACTGTTATCATTATTAGTATTGCTATTATAATTATCATTAGTATTGTCGTTATTGTTATTATTATTATTGTTATTACCATTATTATTATTGTTATTATCATTATTATTGTCGTTATTGTCATTATTGTTATTGTTAACACTATTATTATAATTGTTATTATCATTATTATTGTCGTTATTATCGTTATTATTATTGTTATTGTCATTATTATTTATGTTATTATCGTTATTATTATTGTTATTATCATTATTATTTATGTTATTATCATTATTATTATTGTTATTATCATTATTATTACTGTTATTATCATTATTGTTACTGTTAACACCATTATTATTATTGTTATTATCATTATTATTATTGTTATTCTCATTATTATTTCCGTTATTATCATTATTGGTATCGCTATTATAATTATCATTACTGGTATTATCATTATTATTGTCGTTATTGTGATTATTGTTATTGTTAACACCATTATTATTATTACTGTTATTATCTTTATTAGTATTGCTATTATCATTACCATTATTAATGTCGATAATGCCATTATTATTATTCTTATTACCATTATTATTATTGTTATTATCATTATTATTATTCTTATTACCATTATTATTATAGTCAATATCATTATTATTGTTGTTATTATCATTATTATTATAGTTAATATCATAATTATTGTTGTTATTATAACCATTATTTCTGTTATTATCATTATTATTTCTGTTATTATCACTATTATTATTGTTATTATTATTATTATTATTATTATTATTACTGTTATTATCTTTATTATATTGCTATTATCATTACCATTACTGTTATTATCATTATTATTGTCGATAATGTCATTATTACTATTGTTGTTACCATTATTATTATTGTTATTCTGATTATTATTTCTGTTATTATCGTTATTATTATTGTTATTATCATTATTAGTATTGTTATTATCATTATTATTTCTGTTATTATCGTTATTATTATTGTTATTATCATTATTATTTCTGTTATTATCATTATTAGTATTGCTACTACCATTATCATTACTGTTATTATCATTATTATTTATGTAATTATAAATTATTCTTACTGTTATTACCTTTATTATTATTGTTATTATCATTATTCTTTCTGTTATTGTCATTATTGTTGATATTATCATTATCATTATGGTTATTATCATTATTATTATACTTAATATCATAATTATTGTTGTTATTATCATTATTAGTAATGCTATTATCATTATCATTACTGTTATTATCATCATTATTATTGTTATTATCATTATTATTTCTGTTATTATCGTTATTATTATTGTTATTACCATTATTATTATTGTTATTATCATAATTATTTTTGTTATTATCATTATTATAATTGTTATTACCATTATTATTATTGTTACTATCATTACTGTTTCTGTTATTATCATTGTTATTATAGTTATGACCATTATTATTATTTTTATTATCATTATTATTTCTGTTATTATCATCATTATTATTATTGTTACTATTATTATTATTACTGTTATTATCCCTATTATTATTGTTATTATCGTAATTATTTTTGTTATTATCATTATTATTATTGTTATTACCATTATTATTATTGTTATTATCATTATTATTTCTGGTATTATCATTATTAGTGTTGCTATTATCATTATCATTACTGTTATTATCATTATTATTTATGTAATTATAAATTATTATTACTGTTATTACCATTATTATTATTGTTATTATCATTATTCTTTCTGTTATTGTCATTATTGTTATTGTTAACACTATTATTATTATTGTTATAATCAATATTATTTCTGTTATTATCATCATTATTGTTGTTATTATCATTATTATTAGTCTTATTATCATTATTATTTATGTTATTATCATTATTATTATTGTTCTTACCATTATTATTATTGTTATTATCATTACTATTTCTTTTATTATCATTATTATTATTGTTATCACCATTATTATTATAGTTATTATCATCATTATTGTTGTTATTATCATTATTAGTATTGCTATTATCATTATCATTACTGTTATTGTTAAGAATACTATTATTCTTGTTATTATCATTATTATTAGTGTTATTATCACTATTATTTCTGTTATTATCATTATTAGTATTGCTATTATCATTATCATTACTGTTATTATCATTATTATTATTGTTATTATCCTTATTATTTCTGTTATTATCGTTAGTATTATTGTTATTACCATTACTATTATTGTTATTATCATTATTATTATTGTTATTATCATTATTATTATAGTTAATATCATCATTATTGTTGTCATTATCATTATTACTACTGTTATTAAAATTATTATTATAGTTAATATCATCATTATGGTTGTTATCATCATTATT
Organism: Coelioxys conoideus; assembly: GCA_947623535.1. NCBI lineage: Eukaryota > Metazoa > Arthropoda > Insecta > Hymenoptera > Megachilidae > Coelioxys > Coelioxys conoideus. The sequence continues at coordinate 3,342,729 of CANQJN010000043.1, forward strand.
AGTATTGCTATTATCATTATCATTACTGTTATTATCATTATTATTATTGTTATTATCATTATTACTACTGTTATTATCATCATTATTATTGTCACTACCATTATTATTATTGTTATTACCATTATAATTATTGTTATTATCATTATTATTTATGTTATTATCATTTTTATTATTGTTATTACGGTTACTATTATTGGTATTATCATTATTATTTCTGTTATTATCATTATTATTATTGTTATTACCATTATTATTATTGTAATTATCATTATTATTAGTGTTATTATCATTATTATTAAAGTTAATATCATCATTATTGTTGTGAATATCATTATTACTACTCGTGTTATCATTATTATTATAGTTAACATCATCATTATTTCTGTTATTATCATTATTATTTCTGTTATTATCACTATTATTATTGTTATTATTATTATTATTATTATTATTATTACTGTTATTATCTTTATTATATTGCTATTATCATTATCATTACTGTTATTATCTTTATTATTGTCGATAATGTCATTATTACTATTGTTATTACCATTATTATTATTGTTATTATCATTATTATTTACGTTATTATCGTTATCATTACTGTTATTATCATTATTAGTATTGTTATTATCATTATTATTTCTTTTATTATCATTATTACTTCTGTTATTATCGTTATTATTATGGTTGTTATTATCATTATTACTTCTGTTATTATCATTATTATTATTGTTATTAACATTATTATTATTGTTATTATCATTATTATTGTCGTTAATGTCATTATTATTATTACTGTTATTATCTTTATTAGTATTGCTATTATCATTATCATTACTGTTATTATCTTTATTATTGTCGATAATGTCATTACTACTATTGTTATTACCATTATTATTATTGTTATTACCATTATTATTATTGTTATTATCATTATTATTTCTGTTATTATCATCATTGTTATTGTTAACACTATTATGATTATTGTTATTATCATTATTATTTATGATATTATCGTTATTATTATTGTTATCATTATTATTATTGTTATTATCATTATTACTACTGTTATTATCATTATCATTACTGTTATTATCATTATTATTTCTGTTATTATCATTATTATTATTGTTATTATCATTATTATTTCTGTTATTATTATTATTATTATTGTTATTGTCATTATTATTAGTGTTATTATCATTATTCTTATAGTCATTATCAATATTATTATAGTTAATATCATCATTATTGGTGCTATTATCAATATTATTGGTGTTATTGTCACTATTATTTCTGTTGTAATCATTATTAGTATTGCCATTATCATTACCATTACTGTTATTATCATTATTATTACTGTTATTATCATTACTATTGTCGTTAATGTCATTATTATTGTTACTGTTATTATCGTTATTAGTATTGCTATTATCATTATCATTGCTGTTATTATCAGTATTATTGTCGGTAATGTCATTATTACTATTGTTATTACCATTATTATTATTGTTATTCTGATTATTATTTCTGTTATTATCGTTATTATTATTGTTATTATCATTATTATTTCTTTTATTATCATTATTATTATTGTTATTATTATTAATATTACTGTTATTATCATTATTAGTATTGTTATTATCATTATTATTTCTGTTATTATCATTCTAATTAGTGTTATTATCATTATTATTATAGTTCATATCATCATTATTGTTGTTATTATCATTATTAGTATTGCTATTATCATCGTCATTACTGTTATTATCATTATTATTGTCGATAATGGCATTATTACTACTGTTATTACCATTATTATTATTGGTATTATCATTATTATTTCTGTTATTATCGTTATTATTATTGTTATTATCATTATTATTTCTGTTATTATCATTATTATTGGTATTACCATTATTATTATTGTTATTATCATTATTATTTCGTTTATTATCATTATTATTATTGTTATTACCATTATTATTATTGTTATTCTCATTACTATTTCTGTTATTATCGTTATTATTATTGTTATTATCATTATTATTTCTGTTATTATCAATATTATTATTGTCATTACCATTATTACTATGGTTATTATCATTATTATTTCTGTAATTATCAATATTATTATTGTCAGTACCATTATTATTATTGTTATTATCATTATTATTGTAGTTAATATCATCATTATTGTTGTTATTATCATTATTAGTATTGCTACTACCATCATCATTACTGTTATTACCATTATTATTATTGTTATTATAATTATTATTTCTGTTATTATCATTATTAGTATTGCTATTATCATTATTATTTCTGTTATTATCATTATTATTATTGTTATTATCATTATTATTTCTGTTATTGTCATTATTGTTATTGTTATTATCATTATTATTTCTGTTATTATCGTTATTAGTATTGTTATTATCACTATTATTTCTGTTATTATCATCATTATTGTTGTTATTATCATTATTATTGTCGTTAATGTCATTATTATTATTGTTATTATCATTATTATTATAGTTAATATTATAATTATTGTTGTTATTATAACTATTATTTCTGTTATTATGATTATTATTTCTGTTATTATCACTATTATTATTGTTATTATTATAATTATTATTATTATTACTGCTATTATCATTATCATTACTGTTATTATCATTATTATTATCGATAATGTCATTATTACTATTGTTATTACCATTATTATTATTGTTATTCTGATTATTATTTAGGTTATTATCGTTATTATTATTGTTATTCTCATTATTATTTCTGTTATTATCATTATTAGTATTCCTATTATCATTATTATTGTCGTGAATGTCATTGTTATTACAGTTATTATCATTATTATTGTCGTTATTGCCATTATTATCATTGTTATTATTATTATTATTAGTGTTATTATCATTATTATTACTGTTATCATTATTAGTATTGCTATTATAATTATCATTAGTATTGTCGTTATTGTTATTATTATTATTGTTATTACCATTATTATTATTGTTATTATCATTATTATTGTCGTTATTGTCATTATTGTTATTGTTAACACTATTATTATAATTGTTATTATCATTATTATTGTCGTTATTATCGTTATTATTATTGTTATTGTCATTATTATTTATGTTATTATCGTTATTATTATTGTTATTATCATTATTATTTATGTTATTATCATTATTATTATTGTTATTATCATTATTATTACTGTTATTATCATTATTGTTACTGTTAACACCATTATTATTATTGTTATTATCATTATTATTATTGTTATTCTCATTATTATTTCCGTTATTATCATTATTGGTATCGCTATTATAATTATCATTACTGGTATTATCATTATTATTGTCGTTATTGTGATTATTGTTATTGTTAACACCATTATTATTATTACTGTTATTATCTTTATTAGTATTGCTATTATCATTACCATTATTAATGTCGATAATGCCATTATTATTATTCTTATTACCATTATTATTATTGTTATTATCATTATTATTATTCTTATTACCATTATTATTATAGTCAATATCATTATTATTGTTGTTATTATCATTATTATTATAGTTAATATCATAATTATTGTTGTTATTATAACCATTATTTCTGTTATTATCATTATTATTTCTGTTATTATCACTATTATTATTGTTATTATTATTATTATTATTATTATTATTACTGTTATTATCTTTATTATATTGCTATTATCATTACCATTACTGTTATTATCATTATTATTGTCGATAATGTCATTATTACTATTGTTGTTACCATTATTATTATTGTTATTCTGATTATTATTTCTGTTATTATCGTTATTATTATTGTTATTATCATTATTAGTATTGTTATTATCATTATTATTTCTGTTATTATCGTTATTATTATTGTTATTATCATTATTATTTCTGTTATTATCATTATTAGTATTGCTACTACCATTATCATTACTGTTATTATCATTATTATTTATGTAATTATAAATTATTCTTACTGTTATTACCTTTATTATTATTGTTATTATCATTATTCTTTCTGTTATTGTCATTATTGTTGATATTATCATTATCATTATGGTTATTATCATTATTATTATACTTAATATCATAATTATTGTTGTTATTATCATTATTAGTAATGCTATTATCATTATCATTACTGTTATTATCATCATTATTATTGTTATTATCATTATTATTTCTGTTATTATCGTTATTATTATTGTTATTACCATTATTATTATTGTTATTATCATAATTATTTTTGTTATTATCATTATTATAATTGTTATTACCATTATTATTATTGTTACTATCATTACTGTTTCTGTTATTATCATTGTTATTATAGTTATGACCATTATTATTATTTTTATTATCATTATTATTTCTGTTATTATCATCATTATTATTATTGTTACTATTATTATTATTACTGTTATTATCCCTATTATTATTGTTATTATCGTAATTATTTTTGTTATTATCATTATTATTATTGTTATTACCATTATTATTATTGTTATTATCATTATTATTTCTGGTATTATCATTATTAGTGTTGCTATTATCATTATCATTACTGTTATTATCATTATTATTTATGTAATTATAAATTATTATTACTGTTATTACCATTATTATTATTGTTATTATCATTATTCTTTCTGTTATTGTCATTATTGTTATTGTTAACACTATTATTATTATTGTTATAATCAATATTATTTCTGTTATTATCATCATTATTGTTGTTATTATCATTATTATTAGTCTTATTATCATTATTATTTATGTTATTATCATTATTATTATTGTTCTTACCATTATTATTATTGTTATTATCATTACTATTTCTTTTATTATCATTATTATTATTGTTATCACCATTATTATTATAGTTATTATCATCATTATTGTTGTTATTATCATTATTAGTATTGCTATTATCATTATCATTACTGTTATTGTTAAGAATACTATTATTCTTGTTATTATCATTATTATTAGTGTTATTATCACTATTATTTCTGTTATTATCATTATTAGTATTGCTATTATCATTATCATTACTGTTATTATCATTATTATTATTGTTATTATCCTTATTATTTCTGTTATTATCGTTAGTATTATTGTTATTACCATTACTATTATTGTTATTATCATTATTATTATTGTTATTATCATTATTATTATAGTTAATATCATCATTATTGTTGTCATTATCATTATTACTACTGTTATTAAAATTATTATTATAGTTAATATCATCATTATGGTTGTTATCATCATTATTAGTATTGCTATTATCATTATCATTACTGTTATTATCATTATTATTATTGTTATTATCATTATTACTACTGTTATTATCATCATTATTATTGTCACTACCATTATTATTATTGTTATTACCATTATAATTATTGTTATTATCATTATTATTTATGTTATTATCATTTTTATTATTGTTATTACGGTTACTATTATTGGTATTATCATTATTATTTCTGTTATTATCATTATTATTATTGTTATTACCATTATTATTATTGTAATTATCATTATTATTAGTGTTATTATCATTATTATTAAAGTTAATATCATCATTATTGTTGTGAATATCATTATTACTACTCGTGTTATCATTATTATTATAGTTAACATCATCATTATTTCTGTTATTATCATTATTATTTCTGTTATTATCACTATTATTATTGTTATTATTATTATTATTATTATTATTATTACTGTTATTATCTTTATTATATTGCTATTATCATTATCATTACTGTTATTATCTTTATTATTGTCGATAATGTCATTATTACTATTGTTATTACCATTATTATTATTGTTATTATCATTATTATTTACGTTATTATCGTTATCATTACTGTTATTATCATTATTAGTATTGTTATTATCATTATTATTTCTTTTATTATCATTATTACTTCTGTTATTATCGTTATTATTATGGTTGTTATTATCATTATTACTTCTGTTATTATCATTATTATTATTGTTATTAACATTATTATTATTGTTATTATCATTATTATTGTCGTTAATGTCATTATTATTATTACTGTTATTATCTTTATTAGTATTGCTATTATCATTATCATTACTGTTATTATCTTTATTATTGTCGATAATGTCATTACTACTATTGTTATTACCATTATTATTATTGTTATTACCATTATTATTATTGTTATTATCATTATTATTTCTGTTATTATCATCATTGTTATTGTTAACACTATTATGATTATTGTTATTATCATTATTATTTATGATATTATCGTTATTATTATTGTTATCATTATTATTATTGTTATTATCATTATTACTACTGTTATTATCATTATCATTACTGTTATTATCATTATTATTTCTGTTATTATCATTATTATTATTGTTATTATCATTATTATTTCTGTTATTATTATTATTATTATTGTTATTGTCATTATTATTAGTGTTATTATCATTATTCTTATAGTCATTATCAATATTATTATAGTTAATATCATCATTATTGGTGCTATTATCAATATTATTGGTGTTATTGTCACTATTATTTCTGTTGTAATCATTATTAGTATTGCCATTATCATTACCATTACTGTTATTATCATTATTATTACTGTTATTATCATTACTATTGTCGTTAATGTCATTATTATTGTTACTGTTATTATCGTTATTAGTATTGCTATTATCATTATCATTGCTGTTATTATCAGTATTATTGTCGGTAATGTCATTATTACTATTGTTATTACCATTATTATTATTGTTATTCTGATTATTATTTCTGTTATTATCGTTATTATTATTGTTATTATCATTATTATTTCTTTTATTATCATTATTATTATTGTTATTATTATTAATATTACTGTTATTATCATTATTAGTATTGTTATTATCATTATTATTTCTGTTATTATCATTCTAATTAGTGTTATTATCATTATTATTATAGTTCATATCATCATTATTGTTGTTATTATCATTATTAGTATTGCTATTATCATCGTCATTACTGTTATTATCATTATTATTGTCGATAATGGCATTATTACTACTGTTATTACCATTATTATTATTGGTATTATCATTATTATTTCTGTTATTATCGTTATTATTATTGTTATTATCATTATTATTTCTGTTATTATCATTATTATTGGTATTACCATTATTATTATTGTTATTATCATTATTATTTCGTTTATTATCATTATTATTATTGTTATTACCATTATTATTATTGTTATTCTCATTACTATTTCTGTTATTATCGTTATTATTATTGTTATTATCATTATTATTTCTGTTATTATCAATATTATTATTGTCATTACCATTATTACTATGGTTATTATCATTATTATTTCTGTAATTATCAATATTATTATTGTCAGTACCATTATTATTATTGTTATTATCATTATTATTGTAGTTAATATCATCATTATTGTTGTTATTATCATTATTAGTATTGCTACTACCATCATCATTACTGTTATTACCATTATTATTATTGTTATTATAATTATTATTTCTGTTATTATCATTATTAGTATTGCTATTATCATTATTATTTCTGTTATTATCATTATTATTATTGTTATTATCATTATTATTTCTGTTATTGTCATTATTGTTATTGTTATTATCATTATTATTTCTGTTATTATCGTTATTAGTATTGTTATTATCACTATTATTTCTGTTATTATCATCATTATTGTTGTTATTATCATTATTATTGTCGTTAATGTCATTATTATTATTGTTATTATCATTATTATTATAGTTAATATTATAATTATTGTTGTTATTATAACTATTATTTCTGTTATTATGATTATTATTTCTGTTATTATCACTATTATTATTGTTATTATTATAATTATTATTATTATTACTGCTATTATCATTATCATTACTGTTATTATCATTATTATTATCGATAATGTCATTATTACTATTGTTATTACCATTATTATTATTGTTATTCTGATTATTATTTAGGTTATTATCGTTATTATTATTCTTATTCTCATTATTATTTCTGTTCTTATCATTATTATTTCTTTTATTATCATTATTATTATTGTCATTATCATTATTATTTCTGTTATTATTATTGTTATTATTGTTATTATCATTATTTGTACTGTTATTATCATTATTAGTGTCGTTAATGTCATTATTATTATTACTGTTATTATCATTATTAGTATTGCTATTATCATTATCATTACTGGTATTATCATTATTATTGTCGATAATGCCATTATTATTATTGTTATTACCATTATTATTATTGTTATTATCATTATTATTAGTGTTATTATCACTATTATTTCTGTTATTATCATTATTAGTATTGCTACTACCATTATCATTACTGTTATTATCATCATTATTGTTGTTATTATCATTATTACTGCTGTTATTATCATTATTATTATTGTTATTATTATTATTAATTCTGTTATGAACGTTATTATTATTGTTATTATCATTATTATTTCTGTTATTATCATTATTATTGTTATTATCATTATTATTTCATTTGTTATCATTATTATTATTGTTATTACCATTATTATTATTGTTATTATCACTAATATTTCTGTTATTATCATTATTATTGTCGTTAATGTCGTTATTATTATTACTGTTATTATCTTTATTATATTGCTGGTATCATTATCATTACTGTTATTATCATTATTATAGTCGATAATGGCATTATTACTACTGTTATTACCATTATTATTATTGGTATTATCATTATTATTTCTGTTATTATCATTATTATTGGTATTACCATTATTATTATTGTTATTATCATTATTATTTCATTTATTATCATTATTATTATTGTTATTACCATTATTATTATTGTTATTCTCATTACTATTTCTGTTATCATCGTTATTATTATTGTTATTATCATTATTATTTCTGTTATTATCAATATTATTATTGTCATTACCATTATTACTATGGTTATTGTCGTTATTACTATTGTGATTATCATTATTATCACTCATATTATAATTATTATTGTCCTTATTGTCATTATTATTATTGTCATTATCATTATTATTAATGTTATTATCGTTATTATTATTGCTATTATCATTATTATTTCTGTTATTATCGTTATTACTATTGTTATTATCATTATCATTACTCATATTATAATTATTATTGCCGTTATTGTCGTTGTTATTATTGTTATTATCATTATTATTATTGCTAATATCATTATTATTACTGTTATCATCATTATTATTGTCGTAAGTATCATTATTATTATTGTTATTACCATTATTATTATTGTTATTTTCATTATTATTTCTGTTATTGTCAATATTATTACAGTTATTATCATTACTATTACTGTCGTTATTGTCATTACTGTTATTGTTAACACCATTATTATTATTGTTATTAGCGTTATTATTATTCTTATTATCATTACTATTACTGTTATTATCTTTAATATAGTCGTTATTGTCATTATTATTATTGTTATTGCCATTACTATTATTGTTATTATCATTATTATTGTCGTTATTGACATTATTATTATTGTTATCACAATTACTATTATTGTTATTATCATTATTATTATTGTTATTATCATTATTATTTCTGTTATTATCATTATTATTATTGTTATTATTATTATTATTATTATTATTATTATTATTATTATTATTGTTATTATCATTATTATTTCTGTTATTATCATTATTATTGTCGTTATTGTGATTATTGTTATTGTTAACACCATTATTATTATTACTGTTATTATCTTTATTAGTATTGCTATTATCATTACCATTATTAATGTCGATAATGCCATTATTATTATTCTTATTACCATTATTATTATTGTTATTATCATTATTATTATTCTTATTACCATTATTATTATAGTCAATATCATTATTATTGTTGTTATTATCATTATTATTATAGTTAATATCATAATTATTGTTGTTATTATAACCATTATTTCTGTTATTATCATTATTATTTCTGTTATTATCACTATTATTATTGTTATTATTATTATTATTATTATTATTACTGTTATTATCATTATTATATTGCTATTATCATTACCATTACTGTTATTATCATTATTATTGTCGATAATGTCATTATTACTATTGTTATTACCATTATTATTATTGTTATTCTGATTATTATTTCTGTTATTATCGTTATTATTATTGTTATTATCATTATTATTTCTGTTATTATCATTATTAGTATTGCTACTACCATTATCATTACTGTTATTATCATTATTATTTATGTAATTATAAATTATTATTACTGTTATTACCTTTATTATTATTGTTATTATCATTATTCTTTCTGTTATTGTCATTATTGTTGATATTATCATTATCATTATGGTTATTATCATTATTATTATACTTAATATCATAATTATTGTTGTTATTATCATTATTAGTAATGCTATTATCATTATCATTACTGTTATTATCATCATTATTATTGTTATTATCATTATTATTTCTGTTATTATCGTTATTATTATTGTTATTACCATTATTATTATTGTTATTACCATTATTAGTATTGTTATTATCATTATCATTACTGTTATTATCATTATTATTTCTGTTATTGTCATTATTGTTATTGTGAACACTATTATTATTATTGCTATTATCATTACTATTTATGTTATTATCGTTATTATTATTGTTATTATCATAATTATTTTTGTTATTATCATTATTATAATTGTTATTACCATTATTATTATTGTTACTATCATTACTGTTTCTGTTATTATCATTGTTATTATAGTTATGACCATTATTATTATTTTTATTATCATTATTATTTCTGTTATTATCATCATTATTATTATTGTTACCATTATTATTATTACTGTTATTATCCCTATTATTATTGTTATTATCGTAATTATTTTTGTTATTATCATTATTATTATTGTTATTACCATTATTATTATTGTTATTATCATTATTATTTCTGGTATTATCATTATTAGTGTTGCTATTATCATTATCATTACTGTTATTATCATTATTATTTATGTAATTATAAATTATTATTACTGTTATTACCATTATTATTATTGTTATTATCATTATTCTTTCTGTTATTGTCATTATTGTTATTGTTAACACTATTATTATTATTGTTATAATCAATATTATTTCTGTTATTATCATCATTATTGTTGTTATTATCATTATTATTAGTCTTATTATCATTATTATTTATGTTATTATCATTATTATTATTGTTCTTACCATTATTATTATTGTTATTATCATTACTATTTATTTTATTATCATTATTATTATTGTTATCACCATTATTATTATAGTTATTATCATCATTATTGTTGTTATTATCATTATTAGTATTGCTATTATTATTATCATTACTGTTATTGTTAAGAATACTATTATTCTTGTTATTATCATTATTATTAGTGTTATTATCACTATTATTTCTGTTATTATCATTATTAGTATTGCTATTATCATTATCATTACTGTTATTATCATTATTATTATTGTTATTATCCTTATTATTTCTGTTATTATCGTTAGTATTATTGTTATTACCATTACTATTATTGTTATTATCATTATTATTATTGTTATTATCATTATTATTATAGTTAATATCATCATTATTGTTGTCATTATCATTATTACTACTGTTATTAAAATTATTATTATAGTTAATATCATCATTATGGTTGTTATCATCATTATTAGTATTGCTTTTATCATTATCATTACTGTTATTATCATTATTATTATTGTTATTATCATTATTACTACTGTTATTATCATCATTATTATTGTCACTACCATTATTATTATTGTTATTGCCATTATAATTATTGTTATTATCATTATTATTTATGTTATTATCGTTATTATTATTGTTATTATCATTATTATTTATGTTATTATCATTTTTATTATTGTTATTACGGTTACTATTATTGGTATTATCATTATTATTTCTGTTATTATCATTATTATTATTGTTATTACCATTATTATTATTGTAATTATCATTATTATTAGTGTTATTATGATTATTATTAGTGTTATTATCATTATTATTAAAGTTAATATCATCATTATTGTTGTGAATATCATTATTACTACTCGTGTTATCATTATTATTATAGTTAACATCATCATTATTTCTGTTATTATCATTATTATTTCTGTTATTATCACTATTATTATTGTTATTATTATTATTATTATTATTATTATTACTGTTATTATCTTTATTATATTGCTATTATCATTATCATTACTGTTATTATCTTTATTATTGTCGATAATGTCATTATTACTATTGTTATTACCATTATTATTATTGTTATTATCATTATTATTTACGTTATTATCGTTATTATTACTGTTATTATCATTATTATTTCTGTTATTATCATTATTAGTATTGTTATTATCATTATTATTTCTTTTATTATCATTATTACTTCTGTTATTATCGTTATTATTATGGTTGTTATTATCATTATTACTTCTGTTATTATCATTATTATTATTGTTATTAACATTATTATTATTGTTATTATCATTATTATTGTCGTTAATGTCATTATTATTATTACTGTTATTATCTTTATTAGTATTGCTATTATCATTATCATTACTGTTATTATCTTTATTATTGTCGATAATGTCATTACTACTATTGTTATTACCATTATTATTATTGTTATTACCATTATTATTATTGTTATTATTATTATTATTTCTGTTATTATCATCATTGTTATTGTTTACACTATTATGATTATTGTTATTATCATTATTATTTATGATATTATCGTTATTATTATTGTTATCATTATTATTATTGGTATTATCATTATTATTTCTGTTATTATCGTTATTATTATTGTTATTATCATTATTATTTCTGTTATTATCATTATTATTGGTATTACCATTATTATTATTGTTATTATCATTATTATTTCGTTTATTATCATTATTATTATTGTTATTACCATTATTATTATTGTTATTCTCATTACTATTTCTGTTATTATCGTTATTATTATTGTTATTATCATTATTATTTCTGTTATTATCAATATTATTATTGTCATTACCATTATTACTATGGTTATTATCATTATTATTTCTGTTATTATCAATATTATTATTGTCAGTACCATTATTATTATTGTTATTATCATTATTATTGTAGTTAATATCATCATTATTGTTGTTATTATCATTATTAGTATTGCTATTATCATTATCATTACTGTTACTGTTAACACTATTATTATTATTGTTATTATCCTTATTATTAGTGTAATTATCACTATTATTTCTGTTATTATCATTATTAGTATTGCTACTACCATCATCATTACTGTTATTACCATTATTATTATTGTTATTATAATTATTATTTCTGTTATTATCATTATTAGTATTGCTATTATCATTATTATTTCTGTTATTATCATTATTATTATTGTTATTATCATTATTATTTCTGTTATTGTCATTATTGTTATTGTTAACACTATTATTGTTATTGTTATTATCATTATTATTTCTGTTATTATCGTTATTAGTATTGTTATTATCACTATTATTTCTGTTATTATCATCATTATTGTTGTTATTATCATTATTATTGTCGTTAATGTCATTATTATTATTGTTATTATCATTATTACTACTGTTATTATCATTACTATTTCTGTTATTATCATTATCATTACTGTTATTATCATTATTATTTCTGTTATTATCGTTATTATTTCTATTATTATCATTATTAGTATTGTTATCATCATTATTACTTCTGTTATTATTATTATTATTATTGTCATTATCATTATTATTTCTGTTATTATTATTGTTATTATTGTTATTATCATTATTTGTACTGTTATTATCATTATTAGTGTCGTTAATGTCATTATTATTATTACTGTTATTATCATTATTAGTATTGCTATTATCATTATCATTACTGGTATTATCATTATTATTGTCGATAATGCCATTATTATTATTGTTATTACCATTATTATTATTGTTATTATCATTATTATTAGTGTTATTATCACTATTATTTCTGTTATTATCATTATTAGTATTGCTACTACCATTATCATTACTGTTATTATCATCATTATTGTTGTTATTATCATTATTACTGCTGTTATTATCATTATTATTATTGTTATTATTATTATTAATTCTGTTATGAACGTTATTATTATTGTTATTATCATTATTATTTATGTTATTATCATTATTATTGTTATTATCATTATTATTTCATTTGTTATCATTATTATTATTGTTATTACCATTATTATTATTGTTATTATCACTATTATTTCTGTTATTGTCATTATTGTTATTGTTAACACTATTATTATTATTGTTATTATCATTACTATTTCTGTTATTATCATTATTATTATTGTTATTATTATTATAATTACTGTTTTTATCATCATTATTGTTTGGTATTATCATTATTATTGTCGTTAATGTCATTATTATTATTACTGTTAATATCTTTATTAGCATTGTTATTATCATTATCATTACTGTTATTATCATCATTATTTCTG
>CANQJN010000043.1:3362500-3370000 GCA_947623535.1 Coelioxys conoideus
ATTAGTATTGCTATTATCATTATCATTACTGTTACTGTTAACACTATTATTATTATTGTTATTATCCTTATTATTAGTGTAATTATCACTATTATTTCTGTTATTATCATTATTAGTATTGCTACTACCATCATCATTACTGTTATTACCATTATTATTATTGTTATTATAATTATTATTTCTGTTATTATCATTATTAGTATTGCTATTATCATTATTATTTCTGTTATTATCATTATTATTATTGTTATTATCATTATTATTTCTGTTATTGTCATTATTGTTATTGTTAACACTATTATTGTTATTGTTATTATCATTATTATTTCTGTTATTATCGTTATTAGTATTGTTATTATCACTATTATTTCTGTTATTATCATCATTATTGTTGTTATTATCATTATTATTGTCGTTAATGTCATTATTATTATTGTTATTATCATTATTATTATTGTTATTACCATTATTATTATAGTTAATATCATTATTATTGTTGTTATTATCATTATTTCTATTGTTATTATCATTATTATTATAGTTAATATTATAATTATTGTTGTTATTATAACTATTATTTCTGTTATTATAATTATTATTATTATTACTGCTATTATCTTTATTATATTGCTATTATCATTATCATTACTGTTATTATCATTATTATTATCGATAATGTCATTATTACTATTGTTATTACCATTATTATTATTGTTATTCTGATTATTATTTATGTTATTATCGTTATTATTATTGTTATTATCATTATTATTTCTGTTAATATTATTATTATCTTTGTTATTATCATTATTATTAGTGTTATTATCATTATTATTATAGTTATTATCATTCGTATTATTGTTAATATCATCATTATTTATGTTATTATCATTATTACTACTGTTATTATCATTACTATTTCTGTTATTATCATTATCATTACTGTTATTATCATTATTATTTCTGTTATTATCGTTATTATTTCTATTATTATCATTATTAGTATTGTTATCATCATTATTACTTCTGTTATTATTATTATTATTATTGTCATTACCATTATTATTATTGTTATTCTCATTACTATTTCTGTTATTATCGTTGTTATTATTGTTATTATCATTATCATTGCTGTTATCATCATTATTATTATTGTTATTATCATTATAATTATTGTTATTACCATTATTATTATTATTGTTATTGTCATTATTATTTCTTTTATTATCGTTATTATTATTGTCATTACCATTCTTATTATTGTTAATATCATCATTATTTATGTTATTATCATTATCATTACTGTTATTATCATTATTATTTCTGTTATTATCATTATCATTATTGTTATCATCATTATTATTTCTGTTATTATCATTATTATTATTATTACTGTTATTATCATTATTAGTATTGCTGTTATCATTACTGTTATTATCGTTATTAGTATTGTTATTATCATTATTATTTCTGTTATTATTATTATTATTATTGTTAATATCATCAGTATTGTTGTTATTGTCATTATTACTACTGTTATTATCATTATTATTATTGTCATTACCATTACTATTATTGTTACTATCATTCTTATTAGTGTTATCATTATTATTATTATTACTGTTATTATCATTATTACTGTCGATAATGTCATTATTATTATTGTTACTAAAATTAATATTATTGTTACTACCATTAATATTATTGTTATGACCATTATTATTATTGTTATTATCATTATTATTTCTGTTATTATCGTTATTATTATTGTTATTGCCATTACTATTATTGTTATTATCATTATTAGTATTGCTATTATCATTACTGTTATTATCGTTATTATTATTGTCATTATTATTATTGTTATTACAATTATTATTATTGTTATTATCATTATTAGTATTGTTATTATCACTATTATTTCTGTTATTATCATCATTATTGTTGTTATTATCATTATTATTGTCGATAATTCCATTATTATTATTACAATTATTATCTTTATTAGTATTGATATTATCATTATCATTATTATTGTCGATAATGTCATTATTATTATTGTTGTGATTACCATTATTATTGTTGTTATTACCATTATTATTATTGTTATTATCATTATTGTTTCTGTTATTATCGTTATTATTATTGTTGTTATTATCATTATTATTTCTGTTATTATCATTATTATTATTGTTATTACCATTATTATTATTGTTACTATCATTACTGTTTCTGTTATTATCATTATTATTATTGTTATTACCATTATTATTATCGTTATTATCATTATTATTGTTGTTATTATCATTATTAGTATTGCTATTATCATCATCATTACTGTTATTGTTAACACTATTATTATTATTGTTATTATCATTATTATTAGTGTTATTATCGCTATTATTTCTGTTATTATCATTATTAGTATTGCTATTATCATTATCATTACTGTTATTATCATTATTATTGTCGATAATGCCATTATTATTATTGTTATTCTCATTATTATTTCTGTTATTATCGTTATTATTATTGTTATTATCAATATTATTTCTTTTATTATCATTATTATTATTCTTATTACCATTATGATTATAGTTAATATCATCATTATTGTTGTTATTATCATTATTAGTATTGCTATTATCATTATCATTACCGGTATTATCATTAGTATTGTTGTTATTGTCATTATTATTATTGTTATTACCATTATTATTACTGTTATTATCATTATAATTATTGTTATTACCATTATTATTATTGTTATTTTCATTACTATAGCTGTTATTATCGTTATTATTATTGTTATTATCATTATTATTTCTGTTATTATCGTTACAATTATTGTTATTACCATTACTATTACTGTTATTATCATTATTATTATTATTACAGTTATTATCATTATTAGTATTGCTATTATCATTACTGTTGTTATCGTTATTATTATTGTTATTATCATTATTATTTCTGTTATTATTATTATTATTATTGTCATTACCATTATTATTATTGTTATTATCATTATTATTTCTGTTATTATCGTTATTATTATTGTCACTACCATTACTATTATTGTTATTACCATTATTATTACTGTTATTATCATTATAATTATTGTTATTACCATTATTATTATTGCTATTATCATTATCATTACTGTTACTGTTAACACTATTATTATTATTGTTATTATCATTATTATTAGTGTAATTATCACTATTATTTCTGTTATTATCGTTATTATTTCTATTATTATCATTATTAGTATTGTTATTATCATTATTACTTCTGTTATTATTATTATTATTATTGTTGTCATTATTATTTCTGTTATTATCATTATTATTGTAGTTATTATCATTATTAGTATTGCTATTATCATTATCATTACTGGTATTATCTTTAGTATTGTTGTTATTGTCATTATTATTATTGTTATTACCATTATTATTACTGTTATTATCATTATAATTATTGTTATTACCATTATTATTATTGTTATTTTCATTACTATAGCTGTTATTATCGTTATTATTATTGTTATTATCATTATTATTTAAGTTATGATCATTATTATTATTGTTATTATCATTATTATTATAGTTAATATCGTCATTATTGGTGTTATTATCAATATTATTAGTGTTATTGTCACTATTATTTCTGTTATTATCATTATTCGTATTGCCATTATCATTACCATTACTGTTATTATCATTATTATTTCTGTTATTATCGTCATTGTTATTATTGTTATTACCATTATTATTATTGTTATTACCATTATTATTATAGTTAATATCATCATTATTGTTGTTATCATCATTATTAGTATTGCTATTATCATTATCATTACTGTTATTGTTAACACTATTATTATTATTGTTATTATCATTATCATTAGTGTTATTATCACTATTATTTCTGTTATTATCATTATTAGTATTGCTATTATCATTATCATTACTGTTATTACCATTATTATTTCTGTTATTATCGTCATTATTATTATTGTTATTACCATTATTATTATTGTTGTTATCATTATTATTTCTGTTATTATCATCATTATTGTTGTTATTATCATTATTATTTCTTTTATTATCATTATTATTTGTGTTATTATCGTTATTATTATTATTGTTATTATCATTATTATTATTGTCATTATCATTATTATTATTGTTATTATCATTATTATTTCTGTTATTATCATTATTATTAGTGTTATTATTATTATTATTACTCTTATTATCATTATTATTATTTTTGTTATTATCATTATTATTTGTTATTATCATTATTACTACTTATATTATCATTATTATTTTTCGTTTTTGTCATAATTATTATTTTTATTACCATTATTATTACTGTTATTATCATTATTATTATAGTTAATATCATCATTATTGTTGTTATTATCATAATTAAGAGGGTTATTATCACTATTATTATTGTTATTACCATTATTATTATTGTTATTATCATTATTATTTCTGTTACTATCATTATTATTATTGTTATTACCATTATTATTATTGTTATTATCATTATTATTTCTGTTATTATCATTATTATTTCTGTTATTATCATTATTATTATTGTTATTACCATTATTATTATTGTTATTATCATTATTAGTATTGCTATTATAATTATCATTACTGGTATTATCATTGTTATTGTTGTTATTGTCATTATTGTTATTGTTAACAACATTATTGTTATTGTTATTATCATTATTATTTCTGTTATTATCGTTATTATTATTGCTATTATCACTATCATTACTGTTATTATCATTATAATTATTGTTATTACCATTATTATTATTATTGTTATTATCACTATTATTTCTGTTATTATCATTTTCATTACTCTTATTATCATTACTATTTCTGTTATTATCATTATTATTTCTGTTATTATCATTATTATTATTGTTATTATTATTATTATTACTGTTATTATCATTATTATTTATGTTATTATCATTATTATTATTGTTCTTACAATTATTATTATTGTTATTATCATTACTATTTCTGTTATTATCATTATTATCATTGTTATTATTATTATTATTACTGTTATTATCTTTATTAGTGTTGCTATTATCATTATCATTACTGTTATTATCATTATTATTTCTGTTATTATCATTATTAGTATTGCTATTATCATTATCATTACTGTTATTATCATTATTATTTTTGTTATTATCATTATTATTTCTGTTATTATCGTTATTATTATTATTATTTCCATTATTAGTATTGCTATTATCATTATCATTACTGTTATTATCATTATTATTGTCGTTATTGTCATTATTGTTATTGTTAACACTATTATTATTTTTGTTATTATCATTACTATTTCTGTTATTATCATTATTATTATTGTTATTATTCTTATTATTACTGTTATTATCATCGTTATTGCTGTTATTATCATTATTATTGTCGTTAATGTCATTATTATTATTACTGTTATTATCTTTATTAGTATTGCTATTATCATTATCATTGCTGTTATTATCATTATTATTATTGTTATTATCATTATTATTTCTGTTGTTATCATTATTATTATTATTACTGTTATTATCATTATTAGTATTGCTATTATCATTATCATTACTGGTATTATCATTATTATTTCTGTTATTAGAATTATTATTACTGTCATTATCATTATTATTATTGTTATTATTATTATTATTACTGTTATTATCTTTATTAGTATTGCTATTATCATTATTACTGTCGATAATGTCTTTATTATTATTGTTATTACCATTATTATTATTGCTATTCTCATTACTATTTCTGTTATTATCGTTGTTATTATTGTTATTATCATTATTATTTCTGTTATTATCAATAATATTATTGCCATTACCATTATTATTATTGTTATTAGCATTATTATTTCTTTTATTTTCATTATTATTATTGTTGTTTATATCATTATTATTTCTGTTATTATCGTTATGATTATTGTTATTACCATTATTATTATTGTTATTATCACTATTATTATTGCTATTATTATTATTATTTCTGTTATTATCGTTATTATTATTGTTATTATCATTATTATTTATGTTATTATCGTTATTATTATTGTTATTATCATTATTATTTATGTTATTATCATTATTATGATTGTTATTTTCATTATTATTATGGTTATTACCATTATTATTATAGTTAATATCATCATTATTGTTGTCATTATCATTATTACTACTGTTATTAAAATTATTATTATAGTTAATATCATCATTATGGTTGTTATCATCATTATTAGTATAGCTATTATCATTATCATTACTGTTATTGTTAACACTATTATTATATTGTTATTATGATTATCATTAGTGTTATTATCATTATTAGTATTGCTATTATCATTATCATTATTGTTATTATCATTATTATTGTTGATAATGCCATTATTATTATTGTTATTGCCATTATTATTATTGTTATTATTGTTATTATCATTATTATTATAGTTAATATCATCATTATTGTTGTTATTATCATTATTACTACTCGCATTATCATTATTATTATAGTTAAAATCATCATTATTGGTGTTATTATCAATATTATTAGTGTTATTGTCACTATTATTTCTGTTATTATCATTATTAGTATTGCCATTATCATTACCATTACTGTTACTATCATTATTATTTCTGTTATTATCGTCATTGTTATTATTGTTATTACCATTATTATTATAGTTAATATCATCTTCATTGTTGTCATTATCATTATTACTACTGTTATTAAAATTATTATTATAGTTAATATCATCATTATGGTTGTTATCATGATTATTAGTATTGCTATTATCATTATCATTACTGTTATTGTTAACACTATTATTATTATTGTTATTATCATTATCATTAGTGTTATTATCACTATTATTTCTGTTATTATCATTATTAGTATTGCTATTATCATTATCATTACTGTTATTACCATTATTATTTCTGTTATTATCGTCATTATTATTATTGTTATTACCATTATTATTATTGTTATTATCATTATTATTTCTGTTATTATCATCATTATTGTTGTTATTATCATTATTATTTCTTTTATTATCATTATTATTTCTGTTATTATCGTTATTATTATTGTTGTTATTATCATTATTATTTATGTTATTATCGTTATTATTATTGTTATTATCATTATTATTATTGTCATTATCATTATTATTATTGTTATTATCATTATTATTTCTTTTATTAGCATTATTATTATTGTTATTACCATTATTGTTATTGTTATTATCATTATTATTTCTGTTATTATCATTATCATTACTGTTAGTATCATTATTATTATTGTTATTATCATTATTATTTCTGTTAATATTATTATTATCTTTGTTATTATCATTATTATTAGTGTTATTATCATTATTATTATAGTTATTATCATCATTATTGTAGTTATTATC
>CANQJN010000043.1:3372500-3390000 GCA_947623535.1 Coelioxys conoideus
TTATCATTATCATTACCGGTATTATCATTAGTATTATTGTTATTGTCATTATTATTATTGTTATTACCATTATTATTACTGTTATTTTCATTACTATAGCTGTTATTATCGTTATTATTATTGTTATTATCATTATTATTTCTGTTATTATCGTTACAATTATTGTTATTACCATTACTATTACTGTTATTATCATTATTATTATTATTACAGTTATTATCATTATTAGTATTGCTATTATCATTACTGTTATTATCGTTATTATTATTGTTATTATCATTATTATTTCTGTTATTATTATTATTATTATTGTCATTACCATTATTATTATTGTTATTATCATTATTATTTCTGTTATTATCTTTATTATTATTGTCACTACCATTACTATTATTGTTATTACCATTATTATTACTGTTATTATCATTATAATTATTGTTATTACCATTATTATTATTGTTATTTTCATTACTATAGCTGTTATTATCGTGATTATTATTGTTAT
Source organism: Coelioxys conoideus (assembly GCA_947623535.1). Lineage (NCBI taxonomy): Eukaryota > Metazoa > Arthropoda > Insecta > Hymenoptera > Megachilidae > Coelioxys > Coelioxys conoideus. Next base: position 3,373,006 of record CANQJN010000043.1, read on the forward strand.
TATCATTATTATTTCTGTTATTATCGGTATTATTATTGTCATTACTATTATTATTATTGTTATTATCATTATTATTGTCGATAATGGCATTATTACTATTGTTATTACCATTATTATTATTGGTATTATCATTATTACTTCTGTTATTATCGTTATTATTATTCTTATTATCATTATTATTTCTGTTATTATCATTATTATTGGTATTACCATTACTATTATTGTTATTATCATTATTATTTCATTTATTATCATTATTATTATTGTTATTGCCATTATTATTATTGCTATTATCATTATCATTACTGTTACTGTTAACACTATTATCATTATTAGTATTGCTACTACCATTATCATTACTGTTACTATCATTATTATTATTGTTATTATCATTATTATTTCTGTTATTATCAATATTAGTATTGTTATTATTATTATTATTTCTGTTATTATCATTATCATTACTGTTATTATCACTATTATTTCTGTTATTATCGTTATTATTTCTATTATTATCATTATTAGTATTGTTATTATCATTATTATTTCTGTTATTATCGTTATTATTTCTATTATTATCATTATTAGTATTGTTATTATCATTATTACTTCTGTTATTATTATTATTATTATTGTTGTCATAATTATTTCTGTTATTATCATTACTATTATTGTTATTATTATTATTATTATTCTTACTGTTATTATCATTATTATTGTAGTTATTATCATTATTAGTATTGCTATTATCATTATCATTACTGGTATTATCTTTAGTATTGTTGTTGTTGTCATTATTATTATTGTTAGTACCATTATTGTTACTGTTATTATCATTATAATTATTGTTATTACCATTATTATTATTGTTATTTTCATTACTATAGCTGTTATTATCGTTATTATTATTGTTATTATCATTATTATTATTGTTATTATCATTATTATTATAGTTAATATCGTCATTATTGGTGTTATTATCAATATTATTAGTGTTATTGTCACTATTATTTCTGTTATTATCATTATTCGTATTGCCATTATCATTACCATTAGTGTTATTATCATTATTATTTCTGTTATTATCGTCATTGTTATTATTGTTATTACCATTATTATTATTGTTATTATCATTATTATTATTGTTATTATCATTATTATTATAGTTAATATCGTCATTATTGGTGTTATTATCAATATTATTAGTGTTATTATCACTATTATTTCTGTTATTATCATTATTAGTATTGCTATTATCATTATCATTACTGTTATTACCATTATTATTTCTGTTATTATCGTCATTATTATTATTGTTATTACCATTATTATTATTGTTATTATCATTATTATTTCTGTTATTATCATCATTATTGTTGTTATTATCATTTTTATTACTGTTATTACCTATATTAGTATTGCTATTATCATTATCATTACTGTTATTATCATTATTATTGTCGAGAATGTCATTATTACTATTGTTATTACCATTATTATTATTGTTATTATCATTATTATTTCTATTATTATCATTATTATTTCTTTTATTATCATTATTATTTATGTTATTATCATTATTATTCATGTTATTATCGTTATTATTATTTTATTATCATTATTATTTCTGTTATTATCATTATTGTTAGTGCTATTATCATTATTATTGTCGTTATTGTCATTATTGTTATTGTTAACACCATTATAATTACTGTTATTATCATTATTATTTCTGATATTATTATTATTATTGTTATTATCATTATTATTATAGTTATTATCATTATTATTTTTCGTTTTTGTCATAATTATTATTTTTATTACCATTATTATTACTGTTATTATCATTATTATTATAGTTAATATCATCATTATTGTTGTTATTATCACAATTAAGAGTTTTATTATCACTATTATTATTGTTATTACCATTATTATTATTGTTATTATCATTATTATTTCTGTTACTATCATTATTATTATTGTTATTACCATTATTATTATTGTTATTATCATTATTATTTCTGTTATTATCGTTATTAGTATTGCTATTATAATTATCATTACTGGTATTATCATTATTATTGTCGTTATTGTCATTATTATTATTATTACTGTTATTATCATTGTTAGTATTGCTATTATCATTATTATTGACGTTAATGTCATTATTATTATTACTGTTATTATCTTTATTAGTATTGCTATTATCATTATTACTGTCGATAATGTCTTTATTATTATTGTTATTACCATTATTATTATTGTTATTCTCATTACTATTTCTGTTATTATCGTTGTTATTATTGTTATTATCATTATTATTTCTGTTATTATCAATAATATTATTCCCATTACCATTATTATTATTGTTATTAGCATTATTATTTCTTTTATTTTCATTATTATTATTGTTGTTTATATCATTATTATTTCTGTTATTATCGTTATTATTATTGTTATCATCATTATTATTTATGTTATTATCGTTATTATTATTGTTATCATCATTATTATTTATGTTATTATCGTTATTATTATTGTTATTATCATTATTATGATTGTTATTATCATTATTATTATTGTTATTACCATTATTATTATAGTTAATATCATCATTATTGTTGTCATTATCATTATTACTACTGTTATTAAAATTATTATTATAGTTAATATCATCATTATGGTTGTTATCATCATTATTAGTATAGCTATTATCATTATCATTACTGTTATTGTTAACACTATTATTATATTGTTATTATGATTATCGTTAGTGTTATTATCATTATTAGTATTGCTATTATCATTATCATTACTGTTATTATCATTATTATTGTTGATAATGCCATTATTATTATTGTTATTGCCATTATTATTATTGTTATTATTGTTATTATCATTATTATTATAGTTAATATCATCATTATTGTTGTTATTATCATTATTACTACTCGTATTATCATTATTATTATAGTTAATATCATCATTATTGGTGTTATTATCAATATTATTAGTGTTATTGTCACTATTATTTCTGTTATTATCATTATTAGTATTGCCATTATCATTACCATTACTGTTACTATCATTATTATTTCTGTTATTATCGTCATTGTTATTATTGTTATTACCATTATTATTATTGTTATTACCATTATTATTATAGTTAATATCATCATTATTGTTGTCATTATCATTATTACTACTGTTATTAAAATTATTATTATAGTTAATATCACCATTATGGTTGTTATCATCATTATTAGTATTGCTATTATCATTATCATTACTGTTATTGTTAACACTATTATTATTATTCTTATTATCATTATCATTAGTGTTATTATCATTATTAGTATTGCTATTATCATTATCATTACTGTTATTACCATTATTATTTCTTTTATTAGTATTATTATTATTGTTATTACCATTATTGTTATTGTTATTATCATTATTATTTCTGTTATTATCATTATCATTACTGTTAGTATCATTATTATTATTGTTATTATCATTACTATTCCTGTTAATATTATTATTATCTTTGTTATTATCATTATTATTAGTGTTATTATCATTATTATTATAGTTATTATCATCATTATTGTAGTTATTATCAATCTTATTATTGTTATTATTATTATTACTACTGTTATTATCATTATTATTGTCGTTAATGCCATTATTATTATTACTGTTATTATCTTTATTAGTATTGCTATTATCATTATCATTGTTGTTAGTATCATTATTATTATTGTTATTATCATTATTATTTCTGTTGTTATCATTATTATTATTATTACTGTTATTATCATTATTAGTATTGCTATTATCATTATCATTACTGGTATTATCATTATTATTTCTGTTATTAGAATTATTATTACTGTCATTATCATTATTATTATTGTTATTACCATTAAAATTATTGTTATTCTCATTACTATTTCTGTTATTATCGTTATTATTATTGTTATTATCATTATTATTTCTGTTATTATCATTATTATCATTGTTATTATTATTATTATTACTGTTATTATCTTTATTAGTGTTGCTATTATCATTATCATTACTGTTATTATCATTATTATTGTCGATAATGCAATTATTATTGTTGTTATTACCATTATTATTATGTTATTACCATTATTATTATTGTTATTATCATTATTATTTCTGTTATTATCATTATTAGTATTGCTATTATCATTATCATTACTGTTATTATCATTATTATTATTGTTATTATCATTATTATTTCTGTTATTATCGTTATTATTATTGTTATTATCATTATTATTTCTGTTATTATCGTTATTATTATTATTATTACCATTATTAGTATTGCTATTATCATTATCATTACTGTTATTATCATTATTATTGTCGTTATTGTCATTATTGTTATTGTTAACACTATTATTATTATTGTTATTATCATTACTATTTCTGTTATTATCATTATTATTATTGTTATTATTCTTATTATTACTGTTATTATCATGGTTATTGCTGTTATTATCATTATTATTGTCGTTAATGTCATTATTATTATTACTGTTATTATCTTTATTAGTATTGCTATTATCATTATCATTGCTGTTATTATCATTATTATTATTGTTATTATCATTATTATTTCTGTTATTATCATTATTATTATTATTACTGTTATTATCATTATTAGTATTGCTATTATCATTATCATTACTGGTATTACCATTATTATTTCTGTTATTAGAATTATTATTACTGTCATTATCATTATTATTATTGTTATTATTATTATTATTACTGTTATTATCATTATTAGTATTGCTATTATCATTATTACTGTCGATAATGTGTTTATTATTATTGTTATTACCATTATTATTATTGTTATTCTCATTACTATTTCTGTTATTATCGTTATTATTATTGTTATTATCATTATTATTTCTGTTATTATCAATAATATTATTGCCATTACCATTATTATTATTGTTATTAACATTATTATTTCTTTTATTTTCATTATTATTATTGTTGTTTATATCATTATTATTTCTGTTATTATCGTTATTATTATTGTTATTATCATTATTATTTATGTTATTATCGTTATTATTATTGTTATTATCATTATTATTTATGTTATCATCATTATTAGTATAGCTATTATCATTATCATTACTGTTATTGTTAACACTATTATTATTATTGTTATTATGATTATCATTAGTGTTATTATCATTATTAGTATTGCTATTATCATTATCATTACTGTTGTTATCATTATTATTGTTGATAATGCCATTATTATTATTGTTATTGCCATTATTATTATTGTTATTATCATTGTTATTAGTGTTATTGTCACTATTATTTCTGTTATTATCATTATTAGTATTGCTATTATCATTATCATTACTGTTATTATCATTATTATTGTTGATAATGCCATTATTATTATTGTTATTGCCATTATTATTATTGTTATTATTGTTATTATCATTATTATTATAGTTAATATCATCATTATTGTTGTTATTATCATTATTACTACTCGTATTATCATTATTATTATAGTTAATATCATCATTATTGGTGTTATTATGAATATTATTAGTGTTATTGTCACTATTATTTCTGTTATTATCATTATTAGTATTGCCATTATCATTACCATTACTGTTACTATCATTATTATTTCTGTTATTATCGTCATTGTTATTATTGTTATTACCATTATTATTATTGTTATTATCATTATTATTTCTGTTATTATCATCATTATTGTTGTTATTATCATTATTATTTCTTTTATTATCATTATTATTTCTGTTATTATCGTTATTATTATTGTTGTTATTATCATTATTATTTATGTTATTATCGTTATTATTATTGTTATTATCATTATTATTATTGTCATTACCATTATTATTATTGTTATTACCATTATTGTTATTGTTATTATCATTATTATTTCTGTTATTATCATTATCATTACTGTTAGTATCATTATTATTATTGTTATTATCATTATTATTTCTGTTAATATTATTATTATCTTTGTTATTATCATTATTATTAGTGTTATTATCATTATTATTATAGTTATTATCATCATTATTGTAGTTATTATCATTATTAGTATTGCTATTATCATCATAATTACTGTTATTGTTAACACTATTATTATTATTGTTATTATCGTTATTATTAGTGGTATTATCATTATTATTTCTGTTATTATCGTTATTATTTCTATTATTATCATTATTAGTATTGTTATTATCTTATTACTTCTGTTATTATTATTATTATTATTGTTATCATTATTATTTCTGTTATTATCATTATTATTATTGTTATTATTGTTATTATTATTATTTCTGTTATTATCGTTATTATTATTGTTGTTATTATCATTATTATTTCTGTTATTATGATTATTATTATTGTTATTACCATTATTATTATAGTTATTATCATTATTATTGTTGTTATTATCATAATTAGTATTGCTATTATCATCATCATTACTGTTATTGTTTACACTATTATTATTATTGTTATTATCATTATTATTATTGTTATTACCATTATTATTTCTTTTATTATCATTATTATTTCTGTTATTATCGTTATTATTATTGTTCTTATCACTATTATTTCTGTTATTATCATTATTAGTATTGCTATTATCATTATCATTACTTTTATTATCATGATTATTATTGTTATTACCATTATTATTATTGATATTATCATTATTATTATTGTTATTACCATTATTATTATTGTTATTATCATTATTATTTCTGTTATTATCATTATTACTATTGTTATTATCATTATCATTACTGTTATTATCATTATTATTATTGTTATTATCATTACTATTTATGTTATTATCGTTATTATTATTGTTATTATCATAATTATTTTTGTTATTATCATTATCATTACTGTTAGTATCATTATTATTATTGTTATTATCATTATTATTTCTGTTATTATCATTGTCATTACTGTTATTATCATTATTATTTCTGTTATTATCGTTATTATTTCTATTATTATCTTTATTAGTATTGTTATTATCATTATTGCTTCTGTTATTATTATTATTATTATTGTCATAATCATTATTATTTCTGTTATTATTATTGTTATTATTGTTATTATTATTATAGTTACTGTTTTTATCATCATTATTGTTGTTATTATCATTATTATTGTCGATGATGCCATTATTATTATTGTTATTGCCATTATTATTATTGGTATTATCATTATTATTATTGTTATTACCATTATTATTTCTTTTATTATCATTATTATTTCTGTTATTATCGTTATTATTATTGTTCTTATCACTATTATTTCTGTTATTATCTTTATTAGTATTGCTATTATCATTATCATTACTTTTATTATCATGATTATTATTGTTATTACCATTATTATTATTGATATTATCATTATTATTATTGTTATTACCATTATTATTATTGTTATTATCATTATTATTTCTGTTATTATCATTATTAGTATTGCCATTATCATTATCATTAATGTTATTATCATTATTATTGTCGTTATTGTCATTATTGTTATTGTTAACACTATTATTATTATTGTTATTATCATTATTATTTATGTTATTATCGTTATTATTATTGTTATTATCATTATTATTTATGTTATTATCATTATTATTATTGTTATTACCATTATTATTATTGTTATTATCATTATTATTTCTGTTATTATCGTTATTATTATTGTTATTATCACTATTATTTCTGTTATTATCATCCTTATTGTTGTTATTATCATTATTATTGTCGATAATGCCATTATTATTATTGTGATTACCATTATTATCATTGTTATTATCATTATTATTATTGTTATTACCATTATCATTACAGTTAATATCATCCTTATTGTTGTTATTATCATTATTATTATACTTAATATCATAATTATTGTTGTTATTATCATTATTAGTATTGCTATTAACATTATCATTACTGTTATTATCATTATTATTATTGTTATTATCATTATTATTTCTGTTATTATCGTTATTATTATTGCTATTACTATTATTATTATTGTTATTACCATTATTAGTATTGCTATTATCATTATCATTACTGTTATTATCATTATTATTTCTGTTATTGTCATTATTCTTATTGTTAACACTATTATTATTATTGTTATTATCATAATTATTTTTTTATTATCATTATTATTATTGTTATTATCATTATTATTTCTGTTATTATCATTATTACTATTGCTATTATCATTATCATTGCTGTTATTATCATTATTATTATTGTTATTATCATTACTATTTATGTTATTATCGTTATTATTATTGTTATTACCATTATTATTATTGTTATTATCACTATTATTATTGCTATTATCATTATTATTTCTGTTATTATCGTTATTATTATTGTTATCATCATTATTATTTATGTTATTATCGTTATTATTATTGTTATTATCATTATTATGATTGTTATTATCATTATTATTATTGTTATTACCATTATTATTATAGTTAATATCATCATTATTGTTGTCATTATCATTATTACTACTGTTATTAAAATTATTATTATAGTTAATATCATCATTATGGTTGTTATCATCATTATTAGTATTGCTATTATCATTATCATTACTGTTATTGTTAACACTATTATTATTATTCTTATTATCATTATCATTAGTGTTATTATCATTATTAGTATTGCTATTATCATTATCATTACTGTTATTACCATTATTATTTCTGTTATTATCGTCATTATTATTATTGTTATTACCATTATTATTATTGTTATTATCATTATTATTTCTGTTATTATCATCATTATTGTTGTTATTATCATTATTATTTCTTTTATTATCATTATTATTTCTGTTATTATCGTTATTATTATTGTTGTTATTATCATTATTATTTATGTTATTATCGTTATTGTTATTGTTATTATCATTATTATTATTGTCATTACCATTATTATTATTGTTATTATCATTATTATTTCTTTTATTAGTATTATTATTATTGTTATTACCATTATTGTTATTGTTATTATCATTATTATTTCTGTTATTATCATTATCATTACTGTTAGTATCATTATTATTATTGTTATTATCATTACTATTTCTGTTAATATTATTATTATCTTTGTTATTATCATTATTATTAGTGTTATTATCATTATTATTATAGTTATTATCATCATTATTGTAGTTATTATCAATCTTATTATTGTTATTATTATTATTACTACTGTTATTATCATTATTATTGTCGTTAATGCCATTATTATTATTACTGTTATTATCTTTATTAGTATTGCTATTATCATTATCATTGTTGTTATTATCATTATTATTATTGTTATTATCATTATTATTTCTGTTGTTATCATTATTATTATTATTACTGTTATTATCATTATTAGTATTGCTATTATCATTATCATTACTGGTATTATCATTATTATTTCTGTTATTAGAATTATTATTACTGTCATTATCATTATTATTATTGTTATTACCATTAAAATTATTGTTATTCTCATTACTATTTCTGTTATTATCGTTATTATTATTGTTATTATCATTATTATTTCTGTTATTATCATTATTATCATTGTTATTATTATTATTATTACTGTTATTATCTTTATTAGTGTTGCTATTATCATTATCATTACTGTTATTATCATTATTATTGTCGATAATGCAATTATTATTGTTGTTATTACCATTATTATTATGTTATTACCATTATTATTATTGTTATTATCATTATTATTTCTGTTATTATCATTATTAGTATTGCTATTATCATTATCATTACTGTTATTATCATTATTATTATTGTTATTATCATTATTATTTCTGTTATTATCGTTATTATTATTGTTATTATCATTATTATTTCTGTTATTATCGTTATTATTATTATTATTACCATTATTAGTATTGCTATTATCATTATCATTACTGTTATTATCATTATTATTGTCGTTATTGTCATTATTGTTATTGTTAACACTATTATTATTATTGTTATTATCATTACTATTTCTGTTATTATCATTATTATTATTGTTATTATTCTTATTATTACTGTTATTATCATGGTTATTGCTGTTATTATCATTATTATTGTCGTTAATGTCATTATTATTATTACTGTTATTATCTTTATTAGTATTGCTATTATCATTATCATTGCTGTTATTATCATTATTATTATTGTTATTATCATTATTATTTCTGTTATTATCATTATTATTATTATTACTGTTATTATCATTATTAGTATTGCTATTATCATTATCATTACTGGTATTACCATTATTATTTCTGTTATTAGAATTATTATTACTGTCATTATCATTATTATTATTGTTATTATTATTATTATTACTGTTATTATCATTATTAGTATTGCTATTATCATTATTACTGTCGATAATGTGTTTATTATTATTGTTATTACCATTATTATTATTGTTATTCTCATTACTATTTCTGTTATTATCGTTATTATTATTGTTATTATCATTATTATTTCTGTTATTATCAATAATATTATTGCCATTACCATTATTATTATTGTTATTAACATTATTATTTCTTTTATTTTCATTATTATTATTGTTGTTTATATCATTATTATTTCTGTTATTATCGTTATTATTATTGTTATTATCATTATTATTTATGTTATTATCGTTATTATTATTGTTATTATCATTATTATTTATGTTATCATCATTATTAGTATAGCTATTATCATTATCATTACTGTTATTGTTAACACTATTATTATTATTGTTATTATGATTATCATTAGTGTTATTATCATTATTAGTATTGCTATTATCATTATCATTACTGTTGTTATCATTATTATTGTTGATAATGCCATTATTATTATTGTTATTGCCATTATTATTATTGTTATTATCATTGTTATTAGTGTTATTGTCACTATTATTTCTGTTATTATCATTATTAGTATTGCTATTATCATTATCATTACTGTTATTATCATTATTATTGTTGATAATGCCATTATTATTATTGTTATTGCCATTATTATTATTGTTATTATTGTTATTATCATTATTATTATAGTTAATATCATCATTATTGTTGTTATTATCATTATTACTACTCGTATTATCATTATTATTATAGTTAATATCATCATTATTGGTGTTATTATCAATATTATTAGTGTTATTGTCACTATTATTTCTGTTATTATCATTATTAGTATTGCCATTATCATTACCATTACTGTTACTATCATTATTATTTCTGTTATTATCGTCATTGTTATTATTGTTATTACCATTATTATTATTGTTATTATCATTATTATTTCTGTTATTATCATCATTATTGTTGTTATTATCATTATTATTTCTTTTATTATCATTATTATTTCTGTTATTATCGTTATTATTATTGTTGTTATTATCATTATTATTTATGTTATTATCGTTATTATTATTGTTATTATCATTATTATTATTGTCATTACCATTATTATTATTGTTATTACCATTATTGTTATTGTTATTATCATCATCATTACTGTTATTGTTTACACTATTATTATTATTGTTATTATCATTATTATTATTGTTATTACCATTATTATTTCTTTTATTATCATTATTATTTCTGTTATTATCATTATTAGTATTGCTATTATCATTATCATTACTTTTATTATCATGATTATTATTGTTATTACCATTATTATTATTGATATTATCATTATTATTATTGTTATTACCATTATTATTATTGTTATTATCATTATTATTTCTGTTATTATCATTATTACTATTGTTATTATCATTATCATTACTGTTATTATCATTATTATTATTGTTATTATCATTACTATTTATGTTATTATCGTTATTATTATTGTTATTATCATAATTATTTTTGTTATTATCATTATCATTACTGTTAGTATCATTATTATTATTGTTATTATCATTATTATTTCTGTTATTATCATTGTCATTACTGTTATTATCATTATTATTTCTGTTATTATCGTTATTATTTCTATTATTATCTTTATTAGTATTGTTATTATCATTATTGCTTCTGTTATTATTATTATTATTATTGTCATAATCATTATTATTTCTGTTATTATTATTGTTATTATTGTTATTATTATTATAGTTACTGTTTTTATCATCATTATTGTTGTTATTATCATTATTATTGTCGATGATGCCATTATTATTATTGTTATTGCCATTATTATTATTGGTATTATCATTATTATTATTGTTATTACCATTATTATTTCTTTTATTATCATTATTATTTCTGTTATTATCGTTATTATTATTGTTCTTATCACTATTATTTCTGTTATTATCTTTATTAGTATTGCTATTATCATTATCATTACTTTTATTATCATGATTATTATTGTTATTACCATTATTATTATTGATATTATCATTATTATTATTGTTATTACCATTATTATTATTGTTATTATCATTATTATTTCTGTTATTATCATTATTAGTATTGCCATTATCATTATCATTAATGTTATTATCATTATTATTGTCGTTATTGTCATTATTGTTATTGTTAACACTATTATTATTATTGTTATTATCATTATTATTTATGTTATTATCGTTATTATTATTGTTATTATCATTATTATTTATGTTATTATCATTATTATTATTGTTATTACCATTATTATTATTGTTATTATCATTATTATTTCTGTTATTATCGTTATTATTATTGTTATTATCACTATTATTTCTGTTATTATCATCCTTATTGTTGTTATTATCATTATTATTGTCGATAATGCCATTATTATTATTGTGATTACCATTATTATCATTGTTATTATCATGATTATTATTGTTATTACCATTATTATTATTGATATTATCATTATTATTATTGTTATTACCATTATTATTATTGTTATTATCATTATTATTTCTGTTATTATCATTATTAGTATTGCCATTATCATTATCATTAATGTTATTATCATTATTATTGTCGTTATTGTCATTATTGTTATTGTTAACACTATTATTATTATTGTTATTATCATTATTATTTATGTTATTATCGTTATTATTATTGTTATTATCATTATTATTTATGTTATTATCATTATTATTATTGTTATTACCATTATTATTATTGTTATTATCATTATTATTTCTGTTATTATCGTTATTATTATTGTTATTATCACTATTATTTCTGTTATTATCATCCTTATTGTTGTTATTATCATTATTATTGTCGATAATGCCATTATTATTATTGTGATTACCATTATTATCATTGTTATTATCATTATTATTATTGTTATTACCATTATCATTACAGTTAATATCATCCTTATTGTTGTTATTATCATTATTATTATACTTAATATCATAATTATTGTTGTTATTATCATTATTAGTATTGCTATTAACATTATCATTACTGTTATTATCATTATTATTATTGTTATTATCATTATTATTTCTGTTATTATCGTTATTATTATTGTTATTACTATTATTATTATTGTTATTACCATTATTAGTATTGCTATTATCATTATCATTACTGTTATTATCATTATTATTTCTGTTATTGTCATTATTGTTATTGTTAACACTATTATTATTATTGTTATTATCATTATTATTTCTGTTAATATTATTATTATCATTGTTATTATCATTATTATTAGTGTTATTATCATTATTATTTTAGTTATTATCATTCTTATTATTGTTAATATCATCATTATTTATGTTATTATCATTATTACTACTGTTATTATCATTATTATTTCTGTTATTATCATTATCATTACTGTTATTATCATTATTATTTCTGTTATTATCGTTATTATTTCTATTATTATCATTATTAGTATTGTTAATATCATTATTACTTCTGTTATTATTATTATTATTATTGTCATTATCATTATTATTTCTGTTATTATTATTGTTATTATTGTTATTATCATTATTATTAGTGTTATTGTCATTATTATTATAGTTAATATCATCATTATTGTTGTTATTATCATTATTACTACTGTTATTATCATTATTATTATTGTCATTACCATTATTATTATTGTTATTATCCTTATTATTTCTGTTATTATCATTATTACTTCTGTTATTATTATTATTATTATTGTCATTATCATTATTATTTCTGTTATTATTATTGTTATTATTGTTATTATCATTATTATTAGTGTTATTGTCATTATTATTATAGTTAATATCATCATTATTGTTGTTATTATCATTATTACTACTGTTATTATCATTATTATTATTATTATTGTTATTATCCTTATTATTTCTGTTATTATCATTATTAGTATTGCTATTATCATTATTACTGTCGATAATGTCTTTATTATTATTGTTATTACCATTATTATTATTGTTATTATCATTCTTATTATTGTTATTATTATTATTATTACTGTTATTATCATCATTATTGCTGTTATTATCATTATCATTACTGTTATTATCATTATTATTTCTGTTATTATCATTATTATTATTATTACTGTTATTATCATTATTAGTATTGCTATTATCATTATCATTACTGGTATTATCATTATTATTGTTGTTATTGTCATTGTTATTATTGTTATTATCATTATTATTTCTGTTATTGTCGTTATTATTACTCTTATTATCATTACTATTTCTGTTATTATCATTATTATTATTGCTATTATTATTATTATTACTGTTATTATCATTATTATTAGTGTTATTATCATTATTATTATTGTTCTTACCATTATTATTATTGATATTATCATTATAATGATTGTTATTACCACTATTATTATTATTGTAATTATCACTATTATTTCTGTTATTATCATTATCATTACTCTTATTATCATTACTATTTCTGTTATTATCATTATTATTTCTGTTATTATCATTATTATTATTGTTATTATTATTATTATTACTGTTATTATCATTATTATTAGTCTTATTATCATTATTATTTATGTTATTATCATTATTATTATTGTTCTTACCATTATTATTATTGTTATTATCATTACTATTTCTGTTATTATCATTATTATCATTGTTATTATTATTATTATTACTGTTATTATCTTTATTAGTGTTGCTATTATCATTATCATTACTGTTATTATCATTATTATTGTCGATAATGCAATTATTATTGTTGTTATTACCATTATTATTATGTTATTACCATTATTATTATTGTTATTATCATTATTATTAATGATATTATCACTATTATTATAGTTAATATCATCATTATTGTTATTACCATTATTATTGTTATTACCATTATTATTATTGTTATTACCATTATTAGTATTGCTATTATCATTATCATTACTGTTATTATCATTATTATTATTGTTATTATCATTATTATTTCTGTTATTATCGTTATTAGTATTGTTATTACCATTATTATTATTGTTATTACCATTATTAGTATTGTTATTATCATTATCATTACTGTTATTATCATTATTATTTCTGTTATTGTCATTATTGTTATTGTTAACACTATTATTATTATTGCTATTATCATTACTATTTATGTTATTATCGTTATTATTATTGTTATTATCATAATTATTTTTGTTATTATCATTATTAGTGTTGCTATTATCATTATCATTACTGTTATTATCATTATTGTTTATGTTATTATCATTATTATTTCTGTTATTGTCATTATTGTTATTGTTAAGACTATTATTATTATTGTTATTATCAATATTATTTATGTTATTATCGTTACTATTATTGTTATTATCATTATTATTTATGTTATTATCCTTTTTATTACTGTTATTATCTTTATTAGTGTTGCTATTATCATTATCATTACTGTTATTATCATTATTATTGTCGATAATGCAATTATTACTGTTGTTATTACCATTATTATTATTGTTATTATCATTATTATTTTTTTTATATCATTATTAGTATTGCTATTATCATTATTAGTATTGTTATTATCATTATTATTTCTGTTATTATCGTTATTATTATTGTTGTTATTATCATTATTATTTCTGTTATTCTCATTATTATTTCTGTTATTATCATTATTATTACTGTTATTATCGTTATTATTACTGTTATTATTGTTATTATTATTGTTCTTATCACTATTGTTTCTGTTATTATCATTATCATTACTCTTATTATCATTATTGTTTCTGTTATAATCATTATTAGTATTTTTATTATCTTTATTATTTCTGTTATTACCGTTATTATTATTGTTATTATCACTATTATTTCTGTTATTATCATTATCATTACTATTATTATCATTATTATTGTCGATAATGTCATTATTACTATTGTGATTACCATTATTATTATTGTTATTATCATTATTATTTATGTTATTATCAATATTATTTCTGTTATTATCATTATTATTACTGTTATTATCGTTATATTTATTGTTCTTATCACTATTATTTCTGTTATTATCACTATCATTATTATTTCTGTTATTATCATTATCATTATTGTTATCATCATTATTATTTCTGTTATTATCATTATTAGTATTGTTATTATCATTATTATTTCTGTTATTATCGTTATTATTATTGTTGTTATTATCATTATTACTTCTGTTATTATCATTATCTTTATTAGTATTGCTATTATCATTATCATTACTGTTATTATCATGATTATTGTTGTTATTATCGTTATTATTATTGTTGTTATTATCATTATTATTTCTGTTATTATCATTATTATTATTGTTATTACCGTTATTATTATTGTTATTATCACTATTATTTCTGTTATTATCATTATCATTACTATTATT
>CANQJN010000043.1:3397500-3440000 GCA_947623535.1 Coelioxys conoideus
TATTGTTGTTATTATCATTATCATTACTGTTATTATCATTATTATTGTTGATAATGCCGTTATTATTATTGTTATTCTCATTATTATTTCTGTTATTGTCGTTATTATTATTGTTATTATCATTATTATTTCTTTTATTATCATTATTATTATTGTTATTATCATTATTATTTCTGTTATTGTCCTTATTGTTATTGTTCACACTATTATTATTATTGTTATGACCATTATTATTATTGTTATTATCATTATTATTAGTGTTATTATCATTATTATTATAGTTAATATCATCATTATTATTGTTATTCTCACTATTATTTCTGTTATTATCGTTATTATTATTGTTATTATCACTATTATTTCTTTTATTATAATTATTATTATTGATATTACCATTATTATTATTGTTATTACCATTATTATTATTGTTATTATCGTTATTATTTCTGTTATTATCATTAGTATTATTGTTATTACCATTACTATTATTGTTATTATCATTATTACTAGTGTTATTGTCACTATTATTTCTGTTATTATCATTATTATTATTGTTATTATTATTATTATTACTGTTATTGTCTTTATTATTGTCGATAATGCCATTACTATTATTGTTATTACCTTTATTATTATTGTTATTCTCATTACTATTTCTGTTATTATGGTTCTTATTATTGTTATTATCATTATTGCTTCTGTTATTATCAATATTATTATTGTCATTACCATTATTATTATTGTTATCATCATTATTATTTCTGTTATTATCATTATTAGTATTGCTATTATCATTATCATTACTGTTATTATCATTATTATTGTCGATAATACCATTATTATTCTTGTTATTCTCATTATTATTTCTGTTATTATCGTTATTATTATTGTTATTATCATTATTATTATTGTTATTATCATTATTATTTCTGTTAGTATCAATATTATTATTGTCATTACCATTATTATTATTGTTATCATCATTATTATTTCTGTTATTATCATTATTAGTATTGCTATTATCATTATCATTACTGTTATTATCATTATTATTGTTGATAATGCCATTATTATTATTGTTATTCTCATTATTATTTCTGTTATTATCGTTATTATTATTGTTATTATCATTATTATTTCTTTTATTATCATTATTATTAGTGTTATTATCATTATTATTATAGTTAATATCATCATTATTATTGTTATTCTCATTATTATTTCTGTTATTATCGTTATTATTATTGTTATTATCATTATTATTTCTTTTATTATCATTATTATTATTGTTATTACCATTATTATTATTGTTATTACCATTATTACTATTGTTATTATCATTATTATTTATGTTATTATCGTTATTAATATTGTTATTATCATTATTATTTCTGTTATTACCATTATTATTATTGTTATTATCATTATTATTTCTGTTATTATCATTAGTATTATTGTTATTACCATTACTATTATTGTTATTATCATTATTATTAGTGTTATTATCATTATTATTATAGTTAATATCATCATTATTGTTGTTATTATCAATATTATTAGTGCTATTATCATTATTATTTCTGTTATTGTCCTTATTGTTATTGTTAACACTATTATTATTATTGTTATGACCATTATTATTATTGTTGTTATCATTATAATTATTGTTATTATCATTATTATTAGTGTTATTATCATTATTATTATATTTAATATCATCATTATTATTGATATTCTCATTATTATTTCTGTTATTATCGTTATTATTATTGTTATTATCATTATTATTTCTTTTATTATCATTATTATTATTGTTATTACCATTATTATTATTGTTATTACCATTATTACTATTGTTATTATCATTATTATTTATGTTATTATCGTTATTATTATTGTTATTATCATTATTATTTCTTTTATTATCATTATTATTATTGTTATTATCATTATAATTATTGTTATTACCATTATTATTATTGTTATTCTCATTATTATTTCTGTTATTATCGTTCTTATTATTGTTATTATCATTATTATTTCTGTTATTATCAATATTATTATTGTCATTACCATTATTATTATTGTTATCATCATTATTATTTCTGTTATTATCATTATTAGTATTGCTATTATCATTATCATTGCTGTTATTATCATTATTATTGTCGATAATACCACTATTATTATTGTTATTCTCATTATTATTTCTGTTATTATCGTTATTAGTATTGCTATTATCATTATCATTACTGGTATTATCATTATTATTGTTGTTATTGTCATTATTATTATTATTACTGTTATTATCATTGTTAGTATTGCTATTATCATTATTATTGACGTTAATGTCATTAGTATTATTACTGTTATTATCTTTATTAGTATTGCTATTATCATTATCATTACTGTTATTATCTTTATTATTGTCGATAATGGCATTGTCATTATTGTTATTATCATTATTATTATTGTTATTATCGTTATAATTATTGCTATTACCATTATTATTATTGTTATTCTCATCACTATTTCTGTTATTATCGTTCTTATTATTGTTATTCTCATTATTATTATTATTACTGTTATTATCATTATTAGTATTGCTATTATCATTATCATTACTTGTATTATCATTATTATTTTTGTTATTGTCATTATTATTATTATTACCATTATTATTATTGTTATTATCATTATTATTATTACTGTTACTATCATTATTAGTATTGCTATTATCATTATTATTGTCGTTAATGTCATCATTATTATTACTGGTATTATCTTTATTAGTATTGCTATTATCATTTTCATTACTGTTATTATAATTATTATTGTCGATAATACCATTATTATTCTTGTTATTCTCATTATTATTTCTGTTATTATCGTTATTATTATTGTTGTTATCATTATTAATATTGTTATTATCATTATTATTTCTGTTATTATCAATATTATTATTGTCATTACCATTATTATTATTGTTATCATCATTATTATTTCTGTTATTATCATTATTAGTATTGCTATTATCATTATCATTACTGTTATTATCATTATTATTGTTGATAATGCCATTATTATTATTGTTATTCTCATTATTATTTCTGTTATTATCGTTATTATTATTGTTATTATCATTATTATTTCTTTTATTATCATTATTATTATTGTTATTACCATTATTACTATTGTTATTATCATTATTATTTATGTTATTATCGTTATTATTATTGTTATTATCATTATTATTTCTGTTATTACCATTATTATTATTGCTATTATCATTATTATTTCTGTTATTATCATTAGTATTATTGTTATTACCATTACTATTATTGTTATTATCATTATTATTAGTGTTATTATCATTATTATTATGGTTAATATCATCATTATTGTTGTTATTATCAATATTATTAGTGTTATTATCATTATTATTTCTGTTATTGTCCTTATTGTTATTGTTAACACTATTATTATTATTGTTATGACCATTATTATTATTGTTGTTATCATTATTATTATTGTTATTATCATTATTATTTCTTTTATCATCATTATTATTATTGTTATTACCATTATTACTATTGTTATTATCATTATTATTTATGTTATTATCGTTATTATTATTGTTATTATCATTATTATTATTGTTATTATCATTATTATTGTCGTTAATGTCATTATTATTATTACTGTTATTATCATCATTATTGTTGTTATTATCATTATTATTGTCGATAATGCCATTATTATTATTGTTATTACCATTATTATTATTGTTGTTTATATCATTATTATTTCTGTTATTATCGTTATTATTACTGTTAATATCATTATTATTTATGTTATTATCGTTATTATTATTGTTATTATCATTATTATTTCTGTAGTTATCATTATTATTATTTTTATTATCATTATTATTATTGTTATTATCATTATTATTAGTGTTATTGTCATTATTATTATAGTTAATATCATCATTATTGTTGTTATTACCATTATTATTGTTGTTATTACCATTATTATTATTGTTATTATCATTATTAGTATTGCTATTATCCTCATCATTACTGTTATTGTTAACACTATTATTATTATTGTTATTATCATTATTATTAGTGTTATTATCGCTATTATTTCTGTTATTATCATTATTAGTATTGCTATTATCATTATCATTACTGTTATTATCATTATTATTGTCGATAATGCAATTATTATTGTTGTTATTACCATTATTATTATGTTATTACCATTATTATTATTGTTATTACCATTATTATTATTGTTACTATCATTACTGTTTCTGTTATTATCATTATTATTATAGTTATTATCATCATTATTGTTGTTATTATCATTATTATTTATGTTATTATCGTTATTATTATTGTCATTATCATTATTATTATTGTTACTACCATTATTATTCTTGTTATTACCATTATTATTATTATTGTTCTTATCATTATTATTTCTGTTATTATCGTTATTATTATTGCTATTATCACTATCATCACTGTTATCATCTTTATTATTGTCGATAATGTCATTATTATTATTGTTATTACCATTATTATTATTGTTATTATCATTATAATTATTGTTATTACCATTATTATTATTATTGTTATTATCACTATTATTTCTGTTATTATCATTTTCATTACTCTTATTAGCACTATTATTTCTGTTATTATCGTTATTATTTCTATTATTATCATTATTAGTATTGTTATTATCATTATTACTTCTGTTATTATTATTATTATTATTGTTATTATCATTATTATTTCTGTTATTATTATTGTTATTATCATTATTACTACTGTTATTATCATTATTATTATTGTCATTACCATTATTATTATTGTTATTATCCTTATTATTTCTGTTATTATCCTTATTAGTATTGCTATTATCATTATTACTGTCGATAATGTCTTTAATATTATTGTTATTACCATTATTATTATTGTTATTATCATTCTTATTATTGTTATTATTATTATTATTACTGTTATTATCATCATTATTGTTGTTATTATCATTATCATTACTGTTATTATCATTATTATTGTCGTTAATGTCATTATTACTATTACTGTTATTATCATTATTATTTCTGTTATTATCATTATTATTATTATTACTGTTATTATCATTATTAGTATTGCTATTATCATTATCATTACTGGTATTATCATTATTATCGTTGTTATTGTCATTGTTATTATTGTTATTATCATTATTATTTCTGTTATTATCATTATTATTACTCTTATTATCATTATTATTAGTGTTATTATCATTATTATTATTGTTCTTACCATTATTATTATTGTTATTATCGTTATAATGATTGTTATTACCACTATTATTATTATTGTTATTATCACTATTATTTCTGTTATTATCATTTTCATTACTGTTATTATCATTACTATTTCTGTTATTATCATTATTATTTCTGTTATTATCATTATTATTATTGTTATTATCATTATTATTTCTGGTATTATCATTATTAGTGTTGCTATTATCATTATCATTACTGTTATTATCATTATTATTTATGTTATTATCATTATTATTACTGTTATTACCATTATTATTATTGTTATTATCAATATTATTTATGTTATTATCGTTACTATTATTGTTATTATCATTATTATCTCTGTTATTACCATTATTATTGTTATTATCATTATTATTTCTGTTATTATCGTTATTATTATTGTTATTATCACTATTATTTCTGTTATTATCATCATTATTGTTGTTATTATCATTAATATTGTCGTTAATTCCATTATTATTATTACTATTATTATCTTTATTTGTATTGCTATTATCATTATCATTATTATTGTCGATAATGCCATTATTATTATTGTTATTACCATTATTATTATTGTTGTTTATATTATTATTATTTCTGTTATTATCCTTATTATTATTGTTATTATCACTATTATTTCTGTTATTATCATCATTATTGTTGTTATTATCATTATTATTGTCGTTAATTCCATTATTATTATTACTATTATTATCTTTATTTGTATTGCTATTATCATTATCATTATTATTGTCGATAATGCCATTATTATTATAGTTATTATCATTATTATTGTTGTTATTATCATAATTAGTATTGCTATTATCATTATCATTACTGTTATTGTTTACACTATTATTATTATTGTTATTATCATTATTACTATTGCTATTATCATTATCATTACTGTTATTATCATTATTATTATTGTTATTATCATTACTATTTATGTTATTATCGTTATTATTATTGTTATTATCATAATTATTTTTGTTATTATCATTATCATTACTGTTAGTATCATTATTATTTTTGTTATTATCATTATTATTTCTGTTAATATTATTATTATCATTATTATTTGTGTTATTATCATTATCATTACTGTTATTATCATTATTGTTTCTGTTATTATCATTATTAGTATTGCTATTATCATTATCATTACTTTTATTATCATGATTATTATTGTTATTACCATTATTATTATTGATATTATCATTATTATTATTGTTATTACCATTATTATTATTGTTATTATCATTATTATTTCTGTTATTATCATTATTAGTATTGCCATTATCATTATCATTAATGTTATTATCATTATTATTGTCGTTATTGTCATTATTGTTATTGTTAACACTATTATTATTATTGTTATTATCATTATTATTTATGTTATTATCGTTATTATTATTGTTATTATCATTATTATTTATGTTATTATCATTATTATTATTGTTATTACCATTATTATTATTGTTATTATCATTATTATTGTCGATAATGCCATTATTATTATTGTGATTACCATTATTATCATTGTTATTATCATTATTATTATTGTTATTACCATTATCATTACAGTTAATATCATCCTTATTGTTGTTATTATCATTATTATTATACTTAATATCATAATTATTGTTGTTATTATCATTATTAGTATTGCTATTAACATTATCATTACTGTTATTATCATTATTATTATTGTTATTATCATTATTATTTCTGTTATTATCGTTATTATTATTGTTATTACTATTATTATTATTGTTATTACCATTATTAGTATTGCTATTATCATTATCATTACTGTTATTATCATTATTATTTATGTTATTATCGTTATTATTTCTATTATTATCATTATTAGTATTGTTATTATCATTATTACTTCTGTTATTATTATTATTATTATTGTCATTATCATTATTATTTCTGTTATTATTATTGTTATTATTGTTATTATCATTATTATTAGTGTTATTGTCATTATTATTATAGTTAATATCATCATTATTGTTGTTATTATCATTATTACTACTGTTATTATCATTATTATTATTGTCATTACCATTATTATTATTGTTATTATCCTTATTATTTCTGTTATTATCATTATTAGTATTGCTATTATCATTATTACTGTCGATAATGTCTTTATTATTATTGTTATTACCATTATTATTATTGTTATTATCATTCTTATTATTGTTATTATTATTATTATTACTGTTATTATCATCATTATTGTTGTTATTATCATTATCATTACTGTTATTATCATTATTATTGTCGTTAATGTCATTATTACTATTACTGTTATTATCATTATTATTTCTGTTATTATCATTATTATTATTATTACTGTTATTATCATTATTAGTATTGCTATTATCATTATCATTACTGGTATTATCATTATTATTGTTGTTATTGTCATTGTTATTATTGTTATTATCATTATTATTTCTGTTATTATCGTTATTATTACTCTTATTATCATTACTATTTCTGTTACTATCATTATTATTATTGCTATTATTATTATTATTACTGTTATTATCATCATTATTGTTGTTGTTATCATTATTATTGTCGATAATGCCATTATTATTATTGTTATTACCATTATTATTATTGTTGTTTATATCATTATTATTTCTGTTATTATCGTTATTATTATTGTTATTATCATTATTATTATTGTTATTATCATTATTATTATTGTTACTATTATTATTATTACTGTTATTATCGCTATTATTATTGTTATTATCATTATTATTAGTGTTATTATCATTATTATTATAGTTAATATCATCATTATTGTTGTTATTACCATTATTATTGTTGTTATTACCATTATTATTATTGTTATTATCATTATTAGTATTGCTATTATCCTCATCATTACTGTTATTGTTAACACTATTATTATTATTGTCATTATCATTATTATTAGTGTTATTATCGCTATTATTTCTGTTATTATCATTATTAGTATTGCTATTATCATTATCATTACTGTTATTATCATTATTATTGTCGATAATGCAATTATTATTGTTGTTATTACCATTATTATTATGTTATTACCATTATTATTATTGTTATTACCATTATTATTACTGTTACTATCATTACTGTTTCTGTTATTATCATTATTATTATAGTTATTATCATCATTATTGTTGTTATTATCATTATTATTTATGTTATTATCGTTATTATTATTGTCATTATCATTATTATTATTGTTACTACCATTATTATTCTTGTTATTACCTTTATTATTATTGTTATTATCATTCTTATTATTGTTATTATTATTATTATTACTGTTATTATCATCATTATTGTTGTTATTATCATTATCATTACTGTTATTATCATTATTATTGTCGTTAATGTCATTATTACTATTACTGTTATTATCATTATTATTTCTGTTATTATCATTATTATTACTATTACTGTTATTATCATTATTAGTATTGCTATTATCATTATCATTACTGGTATTATCATTATTATTGTTGTTATTGTCATTGTTATTATTGTTATTATCATTATTATTTCTGTTATTATCGTTATTATTACTCTTATTATCATTACTATTTCTGTTACTATCATTATTATTATTGCTATTATTATTATTATTACTGTTATTATCATCATTATTGTTGTTATTATCATTATTATTGTCGATAATGCCATTATTATTATTGTTATTACCATTATTATTATTGTTGTTTATATCATTATTATTTATGTTATTATCGTTATTATTATTGTTATTATCATTATTATTTCTGTAGTTATCATTATTATTATTTTTATTATCATTATTATTATTGTTATTATCACTATTATTTCTGTTATTATCATTTTCATTACTCTTATTATCATTACTATTTCTGTTATTATCATTATTATTTCTGTTATTATCATTATTATTATTGTTATTATCATTATTATTTCTGGTATTATCATTATTAGTGTTGCTATTATCATTATCATTACTGTTATTATCATTATTATTTATGTTATTATCATTATTATTACTGTTATTACCATTATTATTATTGTTATTATCAATATTATTTATGTTATTATCGTTACTATTATTGTTATTATCATTATTATCTCTGTTATTACCATTATTATTGTTATTATCATTATTATTTCTGTTATTATCGTTATTATTATTGTTATTATCACTATTATTTCTGTTATTATCATCATTATTGTTGTTATTATCATTAATATTGTCGTTAATTCCATTATTATTATTACTATTATTATCTTTATTTGTATTGCTATTATCATTATCATTATTATTGTCGATAATGCCATTATTATTATTGTTATTACCATTATTATTATTGTTGTTTATATTATTATTATTTCTGTTATTATCGTTATTATTATTGTTATTATCACTATTATTTCTGTTATTATCATCATTATTGTTGTTATTATCATTATTATTGTCGTTAATTCCATTATTATTATTACTATTATTATCTTTATTTGTATTGCTATTATCATTATCATTATTATTGTCGATAATGCCATTATTATTATAGTTATTATCATTATTATTGTTGTTATTATCATAATTAGTATTGCTATTATCATTATCATTACTGTTATTGTTTACACTATTATTATTATTGTTATTATCATTATTATTAGTTATCACTATTATTTCTGTTATTATCATTATTACTATTGCTATTATCATTATCATTACTGTTATTATCATTATTATTATTGTTATTATCATTACTATTTATGTTATTATCGTTATTATTATTGTTATTATCATAATTATTTTTGTTATTATCATTATCATTACTGTTAATATCATTATTATTTTTGTTATTATCATTATTATTTCTGTTAATATTATTATTATCATTATTATTTGTGTTATTATCATTATCATTACTGTTATTATCATTATTGTTTCTGTTATTATCATTATTAGTATTGCTATTATCATTATCATTACTTTTATTATCATGATTATTATTGTTATTACCATTATTATTATTGATATTATCATTATTATTATTGTTATTACCATTATTATTATTGTTATTATCATTATTATTTCTGTTATTATCATTATTAGTATTGCCATTATCATTATCATTAATGTTATTATCATTATTATTGTCGTTATTGTCATTATTGTTATTGTTAACACTATTATTATTATTGTTATTATCATTATTATTTATGTTATTATCGTTATTATTATTGTTATTATCATTATTATTTATGTTATTATCATTATTATTATTGTTATTACCATTATTATTATTGTTATTATCATTATTATTGTCGATAATGCCATTATTATTATTGTGATTACCATTATTATCATTGTTATTATCATTATTATTATTGTTATTACCATTATCATTACAGTTAATATCATCCTTATTGTTGTTATTATCATTATTAGTATTGCTATTAACATTATCATTACTGTTATTATCATTATTATTATTGTTATTATCATTATTATTTCTGTTATTATCGTTATTATTATTGTTATTACTATTATTATTATTGTTATTACCATTATTAGTATTGCTATTATCATTATCATTACTGTTATTATCATTATTATTTATGTTATTATCGTTATTATTTCTATTATTATCATTATTAGTATTGTTATTATCATTATTACTTCTGTTATTATTATTATTATTATTGTCATTATCATTATTATTTCTGTTATTATTATTGTTATTATTGTTATTATCATTATTATTAGTGTTATTGTCATTATTATTATAGTTAATATCATCATTATTGTTGTTATTATCATTATTACTACTGTTATTATCATTATTATTATTGTCATTACCATTATTATTATTGTTATTATCCTTATTATTTCTGTTATTATCATTATTAGTATTGCTATTATCATTATTACTGTCGATAATGTCTTTATTATTATTGTTATTACCATTATTATTATTGTTATTATCATTCTTATTATTGTTATTATTATTATTATTACTGTTATTATCATCATTATTGTTGTTATTATCATTATCATTACTGTTATTATCATTATTATTGTCGTTAATGTCATTATTACTATTACTGTTATTATCATTATTATTTCTGTTATTATCATTATTATTATTATTACTGTTATTATCATTATTAGTATTGCTATTATCATTATCATTACTGGTATTATCATTATTATTGTTGTTATTGTCATTGTTATTATTGTTATTATCATTATTATTTCTGTTATTATCTTATTATTACTCTTATTATCATTACTATTTCTGTTACTATCATTATTATTATTGCTATTATTATTATTATTACTGTTATTATCATCATTATTGTTGTTGTTATCATTATTATTGTCGATAATGCCATTATTATTATTGTTATTACCATTATTATTATTGTTGTTTATATCATTATTATTTATGTTATTATCGTTATTATTATTGTTATTATCATTATTATTATTGTTATTATCATTATTATTATTGTTACTATTATTATTATTACTGTTATTATCGCTATTATTATTGTTATTATCATTATTATTAGTGTTATTATCATTATTATTATAGTTAATATCATCATTATTGTTGTTATTACCATTATTATTGTTGTTATTACCATTATTATTATTGTTATTATCATTATTAGTATTGCTATTATCCTCATCATTACTGTTATTGTTAACACTATTATTATTATTGTCATTATCATTATTATTAGTGTTATTATCGCTATTATTTCTGTTATTATCATTATTAGTATTGCTATTATCATTATCATTACTGTTATTATCATTATTATTGTCGATAATGCAATTATTATTGTTGTTATTACCATTATTATTATGTTATTACCATTATTATTATTGTTATTACCATTATTATTATTGTTACTATCATTACTGTTTCTGTTATTATCATTATTATTATAGTTATTATCATCATTATTGTTGTTATTATCATTATTATTTATGTTATTATCGTTATTATTATTGTCATTATCATTATTATTATTGTTACTACCATTATTATTCTTGTTATTACCTTTATTATTATTGTTATTATCATTCTTATTATTGTTATTATTATTATTATTACTCTTATTATCATCATTATTGTTGTTATTATCATTATCATTACTGTTATTATCATTATTATTGTCGTTAATGTCATTATTACTATTACTGTTATTATCATTATTATTTCTGTTATTATCATTATTATTACTATTACTGTTATTATCATTATTAGTATTGCTATTATCATTATCATTACTGGTATTATCATTATTATTGTTGTTATTGTCATTGTTATTATTGTTATTATCATTATTATTTCTGTTATTATCGTTATTATTACTCTTATTATCATTACTATTTCTGTTACTATCATTATTATTATTGCTATTATTATTATTATTACTGTTATTATCATCATTATTGTTGTTATTATCATTATTATTGTCGATAATGCCATTATTATTATTGTTATTACCATTATTATTATTGTTGTTTATATCATTATTATTTCTGTTATTATCGTTATTATTACTGTTAATATCATTATTATTTATGTTATTATCGTTATTATTATTGTTATTATCATTATTATTTCTGTAGTTATCATTATTATTATTTTTATTATCATTATTATTATTGTTATTATCACTATTATTTCTGTTATTATCATTTTCATTACTCTTATTATCATTACTATTTCTGTTATTATCATTATTATTTCTGTTATTATCATTATTATTATTGTTATTATCATTATTATTTCTGGTATTATCATTATTAGTGTTGCTATTATCATTATCATTACTGTTATTATCATTATTATTTATGTTATTATCATTATTATTACTGTTATTACCATTATTATTATTGTTATTATCAATATTATTTATGTTATTATCGTTACTATTATTGTTATTATCATTATTATCTCTGTTATTACCATTATTATTGTTATTATCATTATTATTTCTGTTATTATCGTTATTATTATTGTTATTATCACTATTATTTCTGTTATTATCATCATTATTGTTGTTATTATCATTAATATTGTCGTTAATTCCATTATTATTATTACTATTATTATCTTTATTTGTATTGCTATTATCATTATCATTATTATTGTCGATAATGCCATTATTATTATTGTTATTACCATTATTATTATTGTTGTTATTATCATTATTACTACTGTTATTATCATTATTATTATTGTCATTACCATTATTATTATTGTTATTATCCTTATTATTTCTGTTATTATCATTATTACTTCTGTTATTATTATTATTATTATTGTCATTATCATTATTATTTCTGGTATTATTATTGTTATTATTGTTATTATCATTATTATTAGTGTTATTGTCATTATTATTATAGTTAATATCATCATTATTGTTGTTATTATCAATATTACTACTGTTATTATCATTATTATTATTGTCATTACCATTATTATTATTGTTATTATCCTTATTATTTCTGTTATTATCATTATTAGTATTGCTATTATCATTATTACTGTCGATAATGTCTTTATTATTATTGTTATTACCATTATTATTATTGTTATTATCATTCTTATTATTGTTATTATTATTATTATTACTGTTATTATCATCATTATTGCTGTTATTATCATTATCATTACTGTTATTATCATTATTATTGTCGTTAATGTCATTATTACTATTACTGTTATTATCATTATTATTTCTGTTATTATCATTATTATTATTATTACTGTTATTATCATTATTAGTATTGCTATTATCATTATCATTACTGGTATTATCATTATTATTGTTGTTATTGTCATTGTTATTATTGTTATTATCGTTATTATTACTCTTATTATCATTACTATTTCTGTTATTATCATTATTATTATTGCTATTTTTATTATTATTACTGTTATTATCATTATTATTAGTGTTATTATCATTATTATTATTGTTCTTACCATTATTATTATTGTTATTATCATTATAATGATTGTTATTACCACTATTATTATTATTGTTATTATCACTATTATTTCTGTTATTATCATTATCATTACTCTTATTATCATTACTATTTCTGTTATTATCATTATTATTTCTGTTATTATCATTATTATTATTGTTATTATTATTATTATTACTGTTATTATCATTATTATTTGTCTTATTATCATTATTATTTATGTTATTATCATTATTATTATTGTTCTTACCATTATTATTATTGTTATTATCATTACTATTTCTGTTATTATCATTATTATCATTGTTATTATTATTATTATTACTGTTATTATCTTTATTAGTGTTGCTATTATCATTATCATTACTGTTATTATCATTATTAGTATTGTTATTATCATTATTATTAGTGATATTATCACTATTATTATAGTTAATATCATCATTATTGTTATTACCATTATTATTGTTATTACCATTATTAGTATTGCTATTATCATTATCATTACTGTTATTATCATTATTATTATTGTTATTATCATTATTATTTCTGTTATTATCGTTATTAGTATTGTTATTACCATTATTATTATTGTTATTACCATTATTAGTATGGTTATTATCATTATCATTACTGTTATTATCATTATTATTTCTGTTATTGTCATTATTGTTATTGTTAACACTATTATTATTATTGCTATTATCATTACTATTTATGTTATTATCGTTATTATTATTGTTATTATCATAATTATTTTTGTTATTATCATTATTATTATTGTTATTACCATTATTATTAGTGTTATTATCATTATTATTTCTGGTATTATCATTATTAGTGTTGCTATTATCATTACCATTACTGTTATTATCATTATTGTTTATGTTATTATCATTATTCTTTCGGTTATTGTCATTATTGTTATTGTTAAGACTATTATTATTATTGTTATTATCAATATTATTTATGTTATTATCGTTACTATTATTGTTATTATCATTATTATTTATGTTATTATCATTATTATTACTGTTATTATCTTTATTAGTGTTGCTATTATCATTATCATTACTGTTATTATCATTATAATTGTCGATAATGCAATTATTATTGTTGTTATTACCATTATTATTATTGTTATTATCATTATTATTTTTTTTATATCATTATTAGTATTGCTATTATCATTATTAGTATTGTTATTATCATTATTATTTCTGTTATTATCGTTATTATTATTGTTGTTATTATCATTATTATTTCTGTTATTATCATTATTATTATTGTTATTACCGTTATTATTATTGTTATTATCACTATTATTTCTGTTATTATCATTATCATTACTATTATTATCATTATTATTGTCGATAATGTCATTATTACTATTGTGATTACCATTATTATTATTGTTATTATCATTAGTATTTCTGTTATTATCATTATTATTTATGTTATTATCGTTATTATTATTGTTATTATCATTATTATTTATGTTATTATCAATATTATTTCTGTTATTATCATTATTATTACTGTTATTATCGTTATATTTATTGTTCTTATCACTATTATTTCTGTTATTATCACTATCATTATTATTTCTGTTATTATCATTATCATTATTGTTATCATCATTATTATTTCTGTTATTATCATTATTAGTATTGTTATTATCATTATTATTTCTGTTATTATCGTTATTATTATTGTTGTTATTATCATTATTACTTCTGTTATTATCATTATCTTTATTAGTATTGCTATTATCATTATCATTACTGTTATTATCATTATTATTATTGTTATTATTATTATTATTACTGTTATTATCATTATTAGTATTGCTATTATCATTATCATTACTGGTATTATCATTATTACTGTCGATAATGTCTTTATTATTATTGTTATTACCATTATTATTTTTGTTATTATCATTATTATTGTAGTTAATATCATTATTATGATTACTGTTATTATCTATATTAGTATTGCTATTATCATTATCATTACTGTTATTAACATTATTATTGTCGATAATGTCATTATTACTATTGTTATTACCATTATTATTATTGTTATTATCATTATTATTTATGTTATTATCAATATTATTTCTGTTATTATCATTATTATTACTGTTATTATTGTTATTATCATTATTATTTCTTTTATTATCATCATTATTATTGTTATTCTCATTATTATTTCTGTTATTATCGTTATTATTATTGTTATTATCATTATTATTTCTTTTATTATCATTATTATTATTGTTATTACCATTATTATTATTGTTATTACCATTATTGCTATTGTTATTATCATTATTATTTATGTTATTATCATTATTATTAGTGTTATTATCATTATTATTATAGTTAATATCATCATTATTCTTGTTATTATCAATATTATTAGTGCTATTATCATTATTATTTCTGTTATTGTCCTTATTGTTATTGTTAACACTACTATTATTATTGTTATGACCATTATTATTATTGTTGTTATCATTATAATTATTGTTATTATCATTATTATTAGTGTTATTATCATTATTATTATAGGTAATATCATCATTATTATTGATATTCTCATTATTATTTCTGTTATTATCGTTATTATTATTGTTATTATCATTATTATTTCTTTTATTATCATTATTATTAGTGTCATTATCATTATTATTATAGTTAATATCATCATTATTATTGTTATTCTCATTATTATTTCTGTTATTATCGTTATTATTATTGTTATTATCGTTATTATTTCTTTTATTATCATTATTATTATTGTTATTACCATTATTATTATTGTTATTACCATTTTTACTATTGTTATTATCATTATTATTTATGTTATTATCGTTATTATTATTGTTATTATCATTATTATTTCTTTTATTATCATTATTATTATTGTTATTATCATTATTATTGTCGTTGTTGTCATTATTATTATTACTGTTATTATCTTTATTAGTATTGCTATTATCATTATCATTACTGTTATTATCTTTATTATTATCGATAATGGCATTATTATTATTGTTGTTATCATTATTATTATTGTTATTATCATTATAATTATTGTTATTACCATTATTATTATTGTTATCATCATTATTATTTCTGTTGTTATCAATATTATTATTGTCATTACCATTATTATTATTGTTATCATCATTATTTTTTCTGTTATTATCATTATTAGTATTGCTATTATCATTATCATTACTGTTATTATCATTATTATTGTTGATAATGCCATTATTATTATTGTTATTCTCATTATTATTTCTGTTATTATCGTTATTATTATTGTTATTATCATTATTATTTCTTTTATTATCATTATTATTATTGTTATTATCATTATTATTTCTTTTATTATCATTATTATTATTGTTATTACCATTATTATTATTGTTATTACCATTATTACTATTGTTATTATCATTATTATTTATGTTATTATCGTTATTATTATTGTTATTATCATTATTATTATTGTTATTACCATTATTACTATTGTTATTATCATTATTATTTATGTTATTATCGTTATTATTATTGTTATTATCATTATTATTTCTTTTATTATCATTATTATTATTGTTATTATCATTATAATTATTGTTATTACCATTATTATTATTGTTATTCTCATTATTATTTCTGTTATTATCGTTCTTATTATTGTTATTATCATTATTATTTCTGTTATTATCAATATTATTATTGTCATTACCATTATTATTATTGTTATCATCATTATTATTTCTGTTATTATCATTATTAGTATTGCTATTATCATTATCATTACTGTTATTATCATTATTATTGTTGATAATGCCATTATTATTATTGTTATTCTCATTATTATTTCTGTTATTATCGTTATTATTATTGTTATTATCATTATTATTATAGTTAATATCATCACTGTTATTGTTATTCTCATTATTATTTCTGTTATTATCGTTATTATTATTGTTATTACCATTATTACTATTGTTATTATCATTATTATTTATGTTATTATCGTTATTATTATTGTTATTACCATTATTATTATTGATATTATCATTATTATTTATGTTATTATCGTTATTATTATTGTTACTATCATTATTATTGCTGTTAGTACCATTATTATTATTGTTATTATCATTATTATTTCTGTTATTATCATTATTATTATTATTTCTGTTATTACCATTATTATTGTCGTTAATGTCATTATAATTATTACTGTTATTATCTTTATTAGTATTGCTATTATCATTATCATTACTGTTATTATCTTTATTATTGTCGATAATGGCATTATTATTATTGTTATTCCCATTATTATTATTGTTATTCGCATGATTATTTATGTTATTATCATTATTATTATAGTTATTACCATTATTATTATTGTTATTATCGTTATTATTTCTGTTATTATCGTTATTATTAATGTTATTACCATTACTATTATTGTTATTGTCATTATTATTATTATTAGTGTTATTATCATTATTATTATAGTTAATATCATCATTATTGTTGTTATTATCATTATTACTACTGTTATTATCATTATTATTGTCGTTAATGTCATTATTATTATTACTGTTATTATCTTTATTAGTATTGCTAAAATCATTATCATTACTGTTATTATCATTATTATTGTCGATAATGCCATTATTAGTATTGTTATTACCATTATTTTTATTGTTATTCTCATTATTATTTCTGTTATTATCGTTATTATTATTGTCATTATCACTATTATTTCTGTTATTACCATTATTATTATTGTTATTATCATTATTATGTCTGTTATTATCGTTATTATTATTGTTACTACCATTGTTATTATTGTTATTATCATTATTATTTCTGATATTACCAATATTATTATTGTCATTACCATTATCATTATTGTTATTATCATTATTATTTCTGTTATTATCGTTATTATTATTGTTATTACCATTACTATTATTGTTATTGTCATTATTATTATTGTTATTATCATTATTATTATAGTTAATATCATCATTATTGTTGTTATTATTAATATTATTAGTGTTATTGTCACTATTATTTCTGTTATTCTCATTATTAGTATTGCTATTATCATTATCATTACTGTTATTATCATTATTATAGTCGATAATGCCATTATTAGTATTGTTATTACCATTATTTTTATTGTTATTCTCATTATTATTTCTGTTATTATCGTTATTATTATTGTTATTATCATTATTATTTCTGTTATTACCATTATTATTATTGTTATTATCATTATTATGTCTGTTATTATCGTTATTATTATTGTTACTACCATTATTATTATTGTTATTATCATTATTATTTATGTTATTATCGTTATTATTATTGTTATTATCATTATTATTTCTGATATTACCATTAGTATTATTGTTATTATCATTATTATTTCTTTTATTATCATTATTAGTATTGTTATCATCATTATTATTTCTGTTATTATCATTATTATTATTGTTATTATCATTATTATTTCTGTTATTATCATTATTATTGTCGTTAATGTCATTATAATTATTACTGTTATTATCTTTATTAGTATTGCTATTATCATTATCATTACTGTTATTATCTTTATTATTGTCGATAATGGCATTATTATTATTGTTATTCCCATTATTATTATTGTTATTCGCATGATTATTTCTGTTATTATCATTATTATTATAGTTATTACCATTATTATTATTGTTATTATCATTATTATTTCTGTTATTATCGTTATTATTATTGTTATTACCATTACTATTATTGTTATTGACATTATTATTATTATTAGTGTTATTATCATTATTATTATAGTTAATATCATCATTATTGTTGTTATTATCATTATTACTACTGTTATTATCATTATTATTGTCGTTAATGTCATTATTATTATTACTGTTATTATCTTTATTAGTATTGCTAAAATCAGTATCATTACTATTATTATCATTATTATTGTCGATAATGCCATTATAATTATTGTTATTACCATTATTATTATTGTTATTCTCATTACTATTTCTGTTATTATCAATATTATTATTGTCATTACCATTATTTTTATTCTTATTATCATTATTATTATTGTTATCATCATTATTATTTCTGTTATTATCATTATTAGTATTGCTATTATCATTATCATTACTGTTATTATTTATATTATTGTCGATAATGGCATTGTTATTATTGTTATTATCATTACTATTTCTGTTATTATCGTTATTATTATTGTTATTACCATTACTATTATTGTTATTGTCATTATTATTACTGTTATTATCTTTATTAGTATTGCTAAAATCATTATCATTACTGTTATTATCATTATTATTGTCGATAATGCCATTATTATTATTGTTATTACCATTATTATTATTGTTATTCTCATTATTATTTCTGTTATTATCGTTATTATTATTGTTATTATCATCATTATTGTTGTTATTATAAATATTATTAGTGTTATTGTGACTATTGTTTCTGTTATTATCATTATTAGTATTGCTATTATCATTATTATTGTCGTTAATGTCATTATTATTATTACTGTTATTATCTTTATTAGTATTGCTATAATCATTATCATTACTGTTATTATCATTATTATTGTCGATAATACCATTATTATTATTGTTATTCCCATTATTATTATTGTTATTCGCGTGATTATTTCTGTTATTATCATTATTATTATAGTTATTACCATTATTATTATTGTTATTATCATTATTATTTCTGTTATTATCGTTATTATTATTGTTATTACCATTACTATTATTGTTATTATCATTATTATTTCTTTTATTATCATTATTATTATTGTTATTACCATTACTATTATTGTTATTATCATTATTATTTCTGTTATTATCGTTATTATTATTGTTATTACCATTACTATTATTGTTATTATCATTATTATTTCTTTTATTATCATTATTATTATTGTTATTACCATTACTATTTTTGTTATTATCATTATTATTTCTGTTATTATCGTTATTATTATTGTTATTACCATTACTATTATTGTTATTATCATTATTATTTCTTTTATTATCATTATTATTATTGTTATTACCATTACTATTATTGTTATTATCATTATTATTTCTGTTATTATCGTTATTATTATTGTTATTACCATTACTATTATTGTTATTATCATTATTATTTCTGTTATTATCGTTATTATTATTGTTATTATCATTGTTATTTCTTTCATTATGATTATTATTATTGTTATTACCATTATTATTATTGTTATAATCATTATTATGTCTGTTATTATCGTTAATATTATTGTTATTATCATTATTATTTCTGTTATTATCGTTATTATTATTGTTACTACCATTATTATTATTGTTATTATCATTATTATTTATGTTATTATCGTTATTATTATTGTTATTATCATTATTATTTCTGTTATTACCATTATTATTATTGTTATTATTATACGTATTAGTGTTATTATTATTATTATTATTGTTATTATTATTATTGTTACTGTTATTATCTTTATTATTGTCGATAATGCCATTACTATTACTGTTATTACCATTATTATTATTGTTATTCTCATTACTATTTCTGTTATTATCGTTATTATTATTGTTATTATCATTATTATTGTTATTCCCATTATTATTATTGTTATTATCATTATAATTATTGTTATTACCATTATTATTATTGTTAATCTCATTACTATTTCTGTTATTATCGTTCTTATTATTGTTATTATCATTATTATTATTGTTATTATCATTATTATTTCTGTTATTATCATTATTATTATTATTACTGTTATTACCATTATTATTGTTGTTAATGTCATTATAATTATTACTGTTATTATCTTTATTAGTATTGCTATTATCATTATCATTACTGTTATAATCTTTATTATTGTCGATAATGGCATTATTATTATTGTTATTCGCATGATTATTTCTGTTATTATCATTATTATTATAGTTATTACCATTATTATTATTGTTATTATCATTATTATTTCTGTTATTATCGTTATTATTATTGTCATTATCATTATTATTTCTTTCATTATGATTATTATTATTGTTATTACCATTATTATTATTGTTATAATCATTATTATGTCTGTTATTATCGTTATTATTATTGTTATTACCATTATTATTATTGATATTATCATTATTATTTATGTTATTATCGTTATTATTATTGTTATTATCATTATTATTTCTGTTATTACCATTATTATTATTGTTATTATCATTATTATTTCTGTTATTATCATTATTATTATTATTATTGTTATTACCATTATTATTGTCGTTAATGTCATTATAATTATTACTGTTATTATCTTTATTAGTATTGCTAT
Source organism: Coelioxys conoideus (assembly GCA_947623535.1). Taxonomy (NCBI): domain Eukaryota; kingdom Metazoa; phylum Arthropoda; class Insecta; order Hymenoptera; family Megachilidae; genus Coelioxys; species Coelioxys conoideus. Next base: position 3,420,360 of record CANQJN010000043.1, read on the forward strand.
TATCATTACCATTACTGTTATTATCTTTATTATTGTCGATAATGGCATTATTATTATTGTTATTCCCATTATTATTATTGTTATTATCATTATTATTATTGTTATTATCATTATTATTTCTGTTATTATCATTATTATTATTATTACTGTTATTACCATTATTATTGTCGTTAATGTCATTATAATTATTACTGTTATTATCTTTATTAGTATTGCTATTATCATTATCATTACTGTTATAATCTTTATTATTGTCGATAATGGCATTATTATTATTGTTATTCGCATGATTATTTCTGTTATTATCATTATTATTATAGTTATTACCATTATTATTATTGTTATTATCATTATTATTTCTGTTATTATCGTTATTATTAATGTTATTACCATTACTATTATTGTTATTGTCATTATTATTATTATTAGTGCTATTATCATTATTATTATAGTTAATATCATCATTATTGTTGTTATTATCATTATTACTACTGTTATTATCATTATTATTGTCGTTAATGTCATTATTATTATTACTGTTATTATCTTTATTAGTATTGCTAAAATCATTATCATTACTGTTATTATCATTATTATTGTCGATAATGCCATTATTAGTATTGTTATTACCATTATTATTATTGTTATTATCATTATTATTTCTGTTATTATCGTTATTATTATTGTCATTATCATTATTATTTCTTTCATTATGATTATTATTATTGTTATTACCATTATTATTATTGTTATAATCATTATTATGTCTGTTATTATCGTTATTATTATTGTTATTATCATTATTATTTATGTTATGATCGTTATTATTATTGTTATTATCATTATTATTTCTGTTATTATCATTATTATTTCTGTTACTATCATTATTATTTCTGTTATTATCATTATTATTATTGTTATTATGATTCGTATTAGTGTTATTATCATTATTATTATTGTTATTATTATTATTGTTACTGTTATTATCTTTATTATTGTCGATAATGCCATTACTATTACTGTTATTACCATTATCATTATAGTTATTCTCATTACTATTTCTGTTATTATCGTCATTATTATTGTTATTATCATTATTATTTCTGCTATTACCATTATTATTATTGTTATTATCATTATTATTTCTTTTATTATCATTATTAGTATTGTTATCATCATTATTATTTCTGTTATTATCATTATTATTATTTTTATTATCATTATTATTTCTGTTATTATCATTATTATTATTATTACTGTTATTATCATTATTAGTATTGCTATTATCACTATCATTACTGTTGTTATCATTATTATTATTGTTTTTATCATTATTATTTCTGGTATTGTCCTTATTGTTATTGTTAACACTATTATTATTATTTCTGTTATTATCATTATTATTATTATTACTGTTATTATCATTATTATTATTATTACTGTTATTATCATTATTATTGTCGTTAATGTCATTATAATTATTACTGTTATTATCTTTATTAGTATTGCTATTATCATTATCATTACTGTTATTATCGTTCTTATTATTGTTATTATCATTATTATTATTGTTATTATCTTTATTAGTATTGATATTATCATTATCATTACTGTTATTATCTTTATTATTGTCGATAATGGCATTATTATTATTGTTATTCCCATTATTATTATTGTTATTCGCATGATTATTTCTGTTATTATCATTATTATTATAGTTATTACCATTATTATTATTGTTATTCTCATTATTATTTCTGTTATTATCGTTATTATTATTGTTATTATCATTATTATTTATGTTATTACCATTATTATTATTGTTATTATCATTATTATTTCTGTTATTATCATTAGTATTATTGTTATTACCATTACTATTATTGTTATTATCATTATTATTAGTGTTATTATCATTATTATTTTCGGTAATACCATTATTATAATTGTTATTCTCATTATTACGTCTGTTATTACCATTATTATTATTGTTATTATCATTACTATTTCTGATATTACCAATATTATTATTGTCATTACCATTATCATTATTGTTATTATCATTATTATTTCTGTTATTATCGTTATTATTATTGTTATTACCATTACTATTATTGTTATTGTCGTTATTATTATTGTTATTATCATTATTATTATAGTTAATATCATCATTATTGTTGTTGTTATCAATATTATTAGTGTTATTGTCTCTATTATTTCTGTTATTATTATTATTAGTATTGCTATTATCATTATCATTACTGTTATTATCATTATTATTTCTGTTATTATCGTTCTTAATATTGTTATTATCATTATTATTGTCGTTAATGTCATTATTATTATTACTGTTATTATCTTTATTAGTATTGCTATTATCATTATCATTACTGTTATTATTTATATTATTGTCGATAATGGCATTGTTATTATTGTTATTATCATTACTATTTCTGTTATTATCGTTATTATTATTGTTATTACCATTACTATTATTGTTATTGTCATTATTATTACTGTTATTATCTTTATTAGTATTGCTAAAATCATTATCATTACTGTTATTATCATTATTATTGTCGATAATGCCATTATTATTATTGTTATTACCATTATTATTATTGTTATTCTCATTATTATTTCTGTTATTATCGTTATTATTATTGTTATTATCATCATTATTGTTGTTATTATAAATATTATTAGTGTTATTGTCACTATTGTTTCTGTTATTATCATTATTAGTATTGCTATTATCATTATCATTACTGTTATTATCATTATTATTGTCGATAATGCCATTATTAGTATTGTTATTACCATTATTTTTATTGTTATTCTCATTATTATTTCTGTTATTATCGTTATTATTATTGTCATTATCACTATTATTTCTGTTATTACCATTATTATTATTGTTATTATCATTATTATGTCTGTTATTATCGATATTATTATTGTTACTACCATTATTATTATTGTTATTATCATTATTATTTATGTTATTATCGTTATTATTATTGTTATTATCATTATTATTTCTGTTATTACCATTAGTATTATTGTTATTATCATTATTATTTCTGTTATTATCATTAGTATTATTGTTATTACCATTACTATTATTGTTATTATCATTATTATTTCTGTTATTATCATTATTATTTCTGTTACTATCATTATTATTTCTGTTATTATCATTATTATTATTGTTATTAGTATTATTGTTACTGTTATTATCTTTATTATTGTCGATAATGCCATTACTATTACTGTTATTACCATTATTATTATTGTTATTCTCATTACTATTTCTGTTATTATCGTTATTATTATTGTTATTATCATTATTATTTCTTTTATTATCATTATTAGTATTGTTATCATCATTATTATTTCTGTTATTATCATTATTATTATTGTTATTATCATTATTATTTCTGTTATTATCATTATTATTGTCGTTAATGTCATTATAATTATTACTGTTATTATCTTTATTAGTATTGCTATTATCATTATCATTACTGTTATTATCTTTATTATTGTCGATAATGGCATTATTATTATTGTTATTCAAATTATTATTATTGTTATTCGCGTGATTATTTCTGTTATTATCATTATTATTATAGTTATTACCATTATTATTATTGTTATTATCATTATTATTTCTGTTATTATCGTTATTATTATTGTTATTACCATTACTATTATTGTTATTGACATTATTATTATTATTAGTGTTATTATCATTATTATTATAGTTAATATCATCATTATTGTTGTTATTATCATTATTACTACTGTTATTATCATTATTATTGTCGTTAATGTCATTATTATTATTACTGTTATTATCTTTATTAGTATTGCTAAAATCAGTATCATTACTATTATTATCATTATTATTGTCGATAATGCCATTATAATTATTGTTATTACCATTATTATTATTGTTATTCTCATTACTATTTCTGTTATTATCAATATTATTATTGTCATTACCATTATTTTTATTCTTATTATCATTATTATTATTGTTATCATCATTATTATTTCTGTTATTATCATTATTATTATTATTACTGTTATTATCATTATTAGTACTGCTATTATCATTATCATTACTGGTATTATCATTATTATTGTTGTTATTATCATTATTATTATTGTTATTACCATTATTATTATTGTTTTATCATTATTATTTCTGTTATTATCGTTATTATTATTGTTATTATCATTATTATTTCTGTTATTACCATTAGTATTATTGTTATTATCATTATTATTTCTGTTATTATCATTAGTATTATTGTTATTACCATTACTATTATTGTTATTATCATTATTATTTCTGTTATTATCATTATTATTTCTGTTACTATCATTATTATTTCTGTTATTATCACTATTATTATTGTTATTATTATTATTGTTACTGTTATTATCTTTATTATTGTCGATAATGCCATTACTATTACTGTTATTACCATTATTATTATTGTTATTCTCATTACTATTTCTGTTATTATCGTTATTATTATTGTTATTATCATTATTATTTCTGCTATTACCATTATTATTATTGTTATCATCATTATTATTTCTGTTATTATCATTATTATTATTGTTATTATCATTATTATTTCTGTTATTACCATTATTATTATTGTTATTATCATTATTATTTCTGTTATTATCGTTATTATTATTGTCATTATCATTATTATTTCTTTCATTATGATTATTATTATTGTTATTACCATTATTATTATTGTTATAATCATTATTATGTCTGTTATTATCGTTATTATTATTGTTATTACCATTATTATTATTGATATTATCATTATTATTTATGTTATTGTCGTTATTATTATTGTTACTATCATTATTATTGCTGTTATTACCATTATTATTATTGTTATTATCATTATTATTTCTGTTATTATCATTATTATTATTATTACTGTTATTACCATTATTATTGTCGTTAATGTCATTATAATTATTACTGTTATTATCTTTATTAGTATTGCTATTTTCATTATCATTACTGTTATTATCTTTATTATTGTCGATAATGGCATTATTATTATTGTTATTCCCATTATTATTATTGTTATTCGCATAATTATTTATGTTATTATCATTATTATTATAGTTATTACCATTATTATTATTGTTATTATCGTTATTATTTCTGTTATTATCGTTATTATTAATGTTATTACCATTACTATTATTGTTATTGTCATTATTATTATTATTAGTGTTATTATCATTATTATTATAGTTAATATCATCATTATTGTTGTTATTATCATTATTACTACTGTTATTATCATTATTATTGTCGTTAATGTCATTATTATTATTACTGTTATTATCTTTATTAGTATTGCTAAAATCATTATCATTACTGTTATTATCATCATTATTGTCGATAATGCCATTATTAGTATTGTTATTACCATTATTTTTATTGTTATTCTCATTATTATTTCTGTTATTATCGTTATTATTATTGTCATTATCACTATTATTTCTGTTATTACCATTATTATTATTGTTATTATCATTATTATGTCTGTTATTATCGTTATTATTATTGTTACTACCATTGTTATTATTGTTATTATCATTATTATTTCTGATATTACCAATATTATTATTGTCATTACCGTTATCATTATTGTTATTATCATTATTATTTCTGTTATTATCGTTATTATTATTGTTATTACCATTACTATTATTGTTATTGTCATTATTATTATTGTTATTATCATTATTATTATAGTTAATATCATCATTATTGTTGTTATTATTAATATTATTAGTGTTATTGTCACTATTATTTCTGTTATTCTCATTATTAGTATTGCTATTATCATTATCATTACTGTTATTATCATTATTATAGTCGATAATGCCATTATTAGTATTGTTATTACCATTATTTTTATTGTTATTCTCATTATTATTTCTGTTATTATCGTTATTATTATTGTTATTATCATTATTATTTCTGTTATTACCATTATTATTATTGTTATTATCATTATTATGTCTGTTATTATCGTTATTATTATTGTTACTACCATTATTATTATTGTTATTATCATTATTATTTATGTTATTATCGTTATTATTATTGTTATTATCATTATTATTTCTGTTATTACCATTAGTATTATTGTTATTATCATTATTATTTCTGTTATTATCATTAGTATTATTGTTATTACCATTACTATTATTGTTATTATCATTATTATTTCTGTTATTATCATTATTATTTCTGTTACTATCAATATTATTTCTGTTATTATCATTATTATTATTGTTATTATTATTATTGTTACTGTTATTATCTTTATTATTGTCGATAATGGCATTATTATTATTGTTATTCCCATTATTATTATTGTTATTCGCGTGATTATTTCTGTTATTATCATTATTATTATAGTTATTACCATTATTATTATTGTTATTATCATTATTATTATAGTTAATATCATCATTATTGTTGTTATTATCATTATTACTACTGTTATTATCATTATTATTGTCGTTAATGTCATTATTATTATTACTGTTATTATCTTTATTAGTATTGCTAAAATCAGTATCATTACTATTATTATCATTATTATTGTCGATAATGCCATTATAATTATTGTTATTACCATTATTATTATTGTTATTCTCATTACTATTTCTGTTATTATCGTTATTATTATTGTTATTATCATCATTATTGTTGTTATTATAAATATTATTAGTGTTATTGTCACTATTGTTTCTGTTATTATCATTATTAGTATTGCTATTATCATTATTATTGTCGTTAATGTCATTATTATTATTACTGTTATTATCTTTATTAGTATTGCTATAATCATTATCATTACTGTTATTATCATTATTATTGTCGATAATACCATTATTATTATTGTTATTCCCATTATTATTATTGTTATTCGCGTGATTATTTCTGTTATTATCATTATTATTATAGTTATTACCATTATTATTATTGTTATTATCATTATTATTTCTGTTATTATCGTTATTATTATTGTTATTACCATTACTATTATTGTTATTGACATTACTATTATTATTAGTGTTATTATCATTATTATTATAGTTAATATCATCATTATTGTTGTTATTATCATTACTACTACTGCTATTATCATTATTATTGTCGTTAATGTCATTATTATTATTACTGTTATTATCTTTATTAGTATTGCTATTATCATTATCATTACTGTTATTATCTTTATTATTGTCGATAATGGCATTATTATTATTGTTATTACCATTATTATTATTGTTATTCTCATTATTATTTCTGTTATTATCGTTATTATTATTGTCATTATCATTATTCTTTCTTTCATTATGATTATTATTATTGTTATTACCATTATTATTATTGTTATAATCATTATTATGTCTGTTATGATCGTTATTATTATTGTTATTATCATTATTATTTATGTTATGATCGTTATTATTATTGTTATTATCATTATTATTTATGTTATTACCATTATTATTATTGTTATTATCATTATTATTTCTGTTATTATCATTATTATTTATGTTATTATCGTTATTATTATTGTTATTATCATTATTATTTCTGTTATTACCATTATTATTATTGTTATTATCATTATTATTTCTGTTATTATCATTAGTATTATTGTAATTACCATTACTATTATTGTTATTATCATTATTATTTCTGTTATTATCATTATTATTTCTGTTACTATCATTATTATTTCTGTTATTATCATTATTATTATTGTTATTATTATTCGTATTAGTGTTATTATCATTATTATTATTGTTATTATTATTATTGTTACTGTTATTATCTTTATTATTGTCGATAATGCCATTACTATTACTGTTATTACCATTATCATTATAGTTATTCTCATTACTATTTCTGTTATTATCGTCATTATTATTGTTATTATCATTATTATTTCTGCTATTACCATTATTATTATTGTTATTCTCATTACTATTTCTGTTATTATCGTCATTATTATTGTTATTACCATTATTATTATTGTTATTATCATTATTATTTCTTTTATTATCATTATTAGTATTGTTATCATCATTATTATTTCTGTTATTATCATTATTATTATTGTTATTATCATTATTATTATTATTACTGTTATTATCATTATTAGTATTGCTATTATCACTATCATTACTGTTGTTATCATTATTATTATTGTTTTTATCATTATTATTTCTGGTATTGTCCTTATTGTTATTGTTAACACTATTATTATTATTTCTGTTATTATCATTATTATTATTATTACTGTTATTATCATTATTATTATTATTACTGTTATTATCATTATTATTGTCGTTAATGTCATTATAATTATTACTGTTATTATCTTTATTAGTATTGCTATTATCATTATCATTACTGTTATTATCGTTCTTATTATTGTTATTATCATTATTATTATTGTTATTATCTTTATTAGTATTGATATTATCATTATCATTACTGTTATTATCTTTATTATTGTCGATAATGGCATTATTATTATTGTTATTCCCATTATTATTATTGTTATTCGCATGATTATTTCTGTTATTATCATTATTATTATAGTTATTACCATTATTATTATTGTTATTATCATTATTATTTCTGTTATTATCGTTATTATTATTGTTATTATCATTATTATTATTGTTATTATCATTATTATTTATGTTATTATCGTTATTATTATTGTTATTATCATTATTATTTATGTTATTACCATTATTATTATTGTTATTATCATTATTATTTCTGTTATTATCATTAGTATTATTGTTATTACCATTACTATTATTGTTATTGTCATTATTATTACTGTTATTATCTTTATTAGTATTGCTAAAATCATTATCATTACTGTTATTATCATTATTATTGTCGATAATGCCATTATTATTATTGTTATTACCATTATTATTATTGTTATTCTCATTATTATTTCTGTTATTATCGTTATTATTATTGTTATTATCATCATTATTGTTGTTATTATAAATATTATTAGTGTTATTGTCACTATTGTTTCTGTTATTATCATTATTAGTATTGCTATTATCATTATTATTGTCGTTAATGTCATTATTATTATTACTGTTATTATCTTTATTAGTATTGCTATAATCATTATCATTACTGTTATTATCATTATTATTGTCGATAATACCATTATTATTATTGTTATTCTCATTATTATTTCTGTTATTATCGTTCTTAATATTGTTATTATCATTATCATTATTGTTATTATCATTATTATTGTCGTTAATGTCATTATTATTATTACTGTTATTATCTTTATTAGTATTGCTATTATCATTATCATTACTGTTATTATTTATATTATTGTCGATAATGGCATTGTTATTATTGTTATTATCATTACTATTTCTGTTATTATCGTTATTATTATTGTTATTACCATTACTATTATTGTTATTGTCATTATTATTACTGTTATTATCTTTATTAGTATTGCTAAAATCATTATCATTACTGTTATTATCATTATTATTGTCGATAATGCCATTATTATTATTGTTATTACCATTATTATTATTGTTATTCTCATTATTATTTCTGTTATTATCGTTATTATTATTGTTATTATCATCATTATTGTTGTTATTATAAATATTATTAGTGTTATTGTCACTATTGTTTCTGTTATTATCATTATTAGTATTGCTATTATCATTATTATTGTCGTTAATGTCATTATTATTATTACTGTTATTATCTTTATTAGTATTGCTATAATCATTATCATTACTGTTATTATCATTATTATTGTCGATAATACCATTATTATTATTGTTATTCTCATTATTATTTCTGTTATTATCGTTCTTAATATTGTTATTATCATTATCATTATTGTTATTATCATTATTATTGTCGTTAATGTCATTATTATTATTACTGTTATTATCTTTATTAGTATTGCTATTATCATTATCATTACTGTTATTATTTATATTATTGTCGATAATGGCATTGTTATTATTGTTATTATCATTATTATGTCTGTTATTATCGTTATTATTATTGTTATTACCATTATTATTATTGATATTATCATTATTATTTATGTTATTATCGTTATTATTATTGTTATTATCATTATTATTTCTGTTATTACCATTATTATTATTGTTATTATCATTATTATTTCTGTTATTATCATTATTATTATTATTACTGTTATTACCATTATTATTGTCGTTAATGTCATTATAATTATTACTGTTATTATCTTTATTAGTATTGCTATTATCATTATCATTACTGTTATTATCTTTATTATTGTCGATAATGGCATTATTATTATTGTTATTCCCATTATTATTATTGTTATTCGCGTGATTATTTCTGTTATTATCATTATTATTATAGTTATTACCATTATTATTATTGTTATTATCATTATTATTTCTGTTATTATCGTTATTATTATTGTTATTACCATTACTATTATTGTTATTGACATTATTATTATTATTAGTGTTATTATCATTATTATTATAGTTAATATCATCATTATTGTTGTTATTATCATTATTAATACTGTTATTATCATTATTATTGTCGTTAATGTCATTATTATTATTACTGTTATTATCTTTATTAGTATTGCTAAAATCAGTATCATTACTATTATTATCATTATTATTGTCGATAATGCCATTATAATTATTGTTATTACCATTATTTTTATTGTTATTCTCATTACTATTTCTGTTATTATCAATATTATTATTGTCATTACCATTATTTTTATTCTTATTATCATTATTATTATTGTTATCATCATTATTATTTCTGTTATTATCATTATTATTATTATTACTGTTATTATCATTATTAGTACTGCTATTATCATTATCATTACTGGTATTATCATTATTATTGTTGTTATTATCATTATTATTATTGTTATTACCATTATTATTATTGTTTTATCATTATTATTTCTGTTATTATCGTTATTATTATTGTTATTATCATTATTATTTCTGTTATTACCATTAGTATTATTGTTATTATCATTATTATTTCTGTTATTATCATTAGTATTATTGTTATTACCATTACTATTATTGTTATTATCATTATTATTTCTGTTATTATCATTATTATTTCTGTTACTATCATTATTATTTCTGTTATTATCACTATTATTATTGTTATTATTATTATTGTTACTGTTATTATCTTTATTATTGTCGATAATGCCATTACTATTACTGTTATTACCATTATTATTATTGTTATTCTCATTGCTATTTCTGTTATTATCGTTATTATTATTGTTATTATCATTATTATTTCTGCTATTACCATTATTATTATTGTTATCATCATTATTATTTCTGTTATTATCATTATTATTATTGTTATTATCATTATTATTTCTGTTATTACCATTATTATTATTGTTATTTTCATTATTATTTCTGTTATTATCATTATTATTATTGTTATTATTATTCGTATTAGTGTTATTATTATTATTATTATTGTTATTATTATTATTGTTACTGTTATTATCTTTATTATTGTCGATAATGCCATTACTATTACTGTTATTACCATTATTATTATTGTTATTCTCATTACTATTTCTGTTATTATCGTTATTATTATTGTTATTATCATTATTATTGTTATTACCATTATTATTATTGTTATTATCATTATTATTTCTTTTATTATCATTATTAGTATTGTTATCATCATTATTATTTCTGTTATTATCATTATTATTATTGTTATTATCATTATTATTTTTGTTATTATCATTATTATTATTATTACTGTTATTATCATTATTAGTATTGCTATTATCACTATCATTACTGTTGTTATCATTATTATTATTGTTTTTATCATTATTATTTCTGGTATTGTCCTTATTGTTATTGTTAACACTATTATTATTATTTCTGTTATTATCATTATGCTTATTATTACTGTTATTATCTTTATTAGTATTGCTATTATCATTATCATTACTGTTATTATCTTTATTATTGTCGATAATGGAATTATTATTATTGTTATTCCCATTATTATTATTGTTATTCGCATGATTATTTATGTTATTATCATTATTATTATAGTTATTACCATTATTATTATTGTTATTATCGTTATTATTTCTGTTATTATCGTTAGTATTAATGTTATTACCATTACTATTATTGTTATTGTCATTATTATTATTATTAGTGTTATTATCATTATTATTATAGTTAATATCATCATTATTGTTGTTATTATCATTATTACTACTGTTATTATCGTTATTATTATTGGTATTACCATTACTATTATTGTTATTGTCATTATTATTATTGTTATTATCATTATTATTATAGTTAATATCATCATTATTGTTGTTATTATCAATATTATTAGTGTTATTGTCACTATTATTTCTGTTATTCTCATTATTAGTATTGCTATTATCATTATCATTACTGTTATTATCATTATTATTGTCGATAATGCCATTATTATTATTGTTATTCCCATTATTATTATTGTTATTCGCGTGATTATTTCTGTTATTATCATTATTATTATAGTTATTACCATTATTATTATTGTTATTATCATTATTATTTCTGTTATTATCGTTATTATTATTGTTATTACCATTACTATTATTGTTATTGACATTATTATTATTATTAGTGTTATTATCATTATTATTATAGTTAATATCATCATTATTGTTGTTATTATCATTATTACTACTGTTATTATCATTATTATTGTCGTTAATGTCATTATTATTATTACTGTTATTATCTTTATTAGTATTGCTAAAATCAGTATCATTACTATTATTATCATTATTATTGTCGATAATGCCATTATAATTATTGTTATTACCATTATTATTATTGTTATTCTCATTACTATTTCTGTTATTATCAATATTATTATTGTCATTACCATTAATATTATTGTTATTATCATTATTATTCCTTTTATTATCATTATTATTATTGTTATTACCATTATTATTATTGTTATTATCATTATTATTTCTGTTATTATCGTTATTATTATTGTCATTATCATTATTATTTCTTTCATTATGATTATTATTATTGTCATTACCATTATTATTATTGTTATTATCATTATTATTTCTGTTATTATCGTTATTATTATTGTTATTACCATTACTATTATTGTTATTGTCATTATTATTATTGTTATTATCATTATTATTATGGTTATTATCATTATTATTAGTGTTATTATCATTATTATTATAGTTAATATCATCATTATTGTTGTTATTATCAATATTACTACTGTTATTATCATTATTATTATTGTCATTACCATTATTATTATTGTTATTATCATTATCTTTACTGTTATTATCATTATTATTTCTGTTATTATCGTTATTAGTATTGCTAAAATCATTATCATTACTTTTATTATCATTATTATTTCTGTTATTACCATTATTATTATTGTTATTCTCATTACTATTTCTGTTATTATCGTTATTATTATTGTTATTACCATTATTATTATTGTTATTATCATTATTATTTATGTTATTATCGTTATTATTATTGTTATTATCATTATTATTTCTGTTATTACCATTATTATTATTGTTATTATCATCATTATTGTTGTTATTATCATTATTATTATTGTTATTATCATTATTATTATTATTACTGTTATTCTCATTATTAGTATTGCTATTATCATTATCATTACTGGTATTATCATTATTATTGTTGTTATTGTCATTATTATTATTATTACAATTATTATTATTGTTATTATCATTATTATTATTACTGCTATTATCATTATTAGTATTGCTATTATCATTATTATTGTCGTTAGTGTCATTATTATTATTACTGTTATTATCTTTATTAGTATTGCTATTATCATTATCATTACTGTTATTATCATTATTATTGTCGATAATACCATTATTATTATTGATATTCTCATTATTATTTCTGTTATTATCGTTATAATTATTGTTATTACCATTACTATTATTGTTATTGTCATTATTATTATTGTTATTATCATTATTATTATTGTTATTATCATTATTATTAGTGTTATTATCATTATTATTATAGTTAATATCACCATTATTGTTGTTATTATCAATATTATTAGTGTTATTGTCACTATTATTTGTGTTATTATCTTCATTAGTATTGCTATTATCATTATCATTACTGTTATTATCTTTATTATTGTCGATAATGCCATTACGATTATTGTTATTCTCATTATTATTTCTGTTATTATCATTCTTATTATTGTTATTATCATTATCATTATTGTTATTGTCATTATTATTATTGTTATTATCACTATTATTATTGTTATGTTCATTATTTTTAGTGTTATTATCATTATTATTATAGTTAATATCATCATTACTGTTGTTATTATCATTATTACTACTGTTATTATCATTATTATTGTCGTTAATGTCATTATTATTATTACTGTTATTATCTTTATTAGTATTGCTAAAATCATTATCATTACTGTTATTATAATTATTATTGTCGATAATACCATTATTATTATTGTTATTACCATTATTATTATTGTTATTCTCATTATTATTTCTGTTATTATCGTTATTATTATTGTTATTATCAATATTATTATTGATCATTACCATTATTTTTATTCTTATTATCATTATTATTATTGTTATCATCATTATTATTTCTGTTATTATCATTATTATTATTATTACTGTTATTATCATTATTAGTACTGCTATTATCATTATCATTACTGGTATTATCATTATTATTGTTGTTATTGTCATTATTATTATTACCATTGTTATTATTGTTAATATCATTATTATTTCTGTTATTATCAATATCATTATTGTCATTACCATTATCATTATTGTTATTATCATTATTATTTCTGTTATTATCGTTATTATTTCTATTATTATCATTATTATCTCTGTTATTATTATTATTATTATTATTGTTATTGTCATTATTATTAGTGTTATTATCATTATTATTATAGTTATTATCATTATGATTATTGTTAATATCATCATTATTGTTATTATTATTATTATTACTGTTATTACCATTATTATTGTCGTTAATGTCATTATTATTATTACTGTTATTATCTTTATTAGTATTGCTAAAATCATTATCATTACTGTTATTATCATTATTATTGTCGATAATGCCATTATTAGTATTGTTATTACCATTATTATTATTGTTATTCTCATTATTATTTCTGTTATTATCGTTATTATTATTGTCATTATCATTATTATTTCTTTCATTATGATTATTATTATTGTTATTACCATTATTATTATTGTTATAATCATTATTATGTCTGTTATTATCGTTATTATTATTGTTATTACCATTATTATTATTGATATTATCATTATTATTTATGTTATTATCGTTATTATTATTTTTATTATCATTATTATTTATGTTATTACCATTATTATTATTGTTATTATCATTATTATTTCTGTTATTATCATTAGTATTATTGTTATTACCATTACTATTATTGTTATTATCATTATTATTAGTGTTATAATCATTATTATTTTCGGTAATACCATTATTATAATTGTTATTCTCATTATTACGTCTGTTATTACCATTATTATTATTGTTATTATCATTATTATTTCTGATATTACCAATATTATTATTGTCATTACCATTATCATTATTGTTATTATCATTATTATTTCTGTTATTATCGTTATTATTATTGTTATTACCATTACTATTATTGTTATTGTCATTATTATTATTGTTATTATCATTATTATTATAGTTAATATCATCATTATTGTTGTTATTATCAATATTATTAGTGTTATTGTCACTATTATTTCTGTTATTCTCATTATTAGTATTGCTATTATCATTATCATTATTATTGTCGATAATGCCATTATTAGTATTGTTATTACCATTATTTTTATTGTTATTCTCATTATTATTTCTGTTATTATCGTTATTATTATTGTCATTATCACTATTATTTCTGTTATTACCATTATTATTATTGTTATTCTCATTACTATTTCTGTTATTATCGTTATTATTTCTGTTATTATCATTATTATTTCTGTTACTATCATTATTATTTCTGTTATTATCATTATTATTATTGTTATTATTATTATTGTTACTGTTATTATCTTTATTATTGTCGATAATGCCATTACTATTACTGTTATTACCATTATTATTATTGTTATTCTCATTACTATTTCTGTTATTATCGTTATTATTATTGTTATTATCATTATTATTTCTGCTATTACCATTATTATTATTGTTATTCTCATTACTATTTCTGTTATTATCGTCATTATTATTGTTATTATCATTATTATTTCTTTTATTATCATTATTAGTATTGTTATCATCATTATTATTTCTGTTATTATCATTATTATTATTGTTATTATCTTTATTATTTCTTTTATTATCATTATTATTATTGCTATTATCATTATTATTATTGTTATTACCATTATTATTAGTGTTATTATCATTATTATTATAGTTAATATCATCATTATTGTTGTTATTATCATTATTACTACTGTTATTATCATTATTATTATTATTACTGTTATTATCATTATTAGTATTGTTATTATCATTATCATTACTGGTATTATCATTATCATTATCGTTACTGGTATTATCATTATTATTAGTGTTATTATCTTTATTATTATAGTTAATATCATCATTATTGTTGTTATTATCAATATTATTAGTGTTATTGTCACGATTATTTCTGTTATTATCATTATTATTATTATTACTGTTAATATCATTATTATTGTCGTTAATGTCATTATTATTATTACTGTTATTATCTTTATCAGTATTGGTATTATCAGTATCATTACTGTTATTGTTAACACTATTATTCTTATTGTTTTTATCATTATTATTAGTATTATTATCATTATTATTGTCGATAATGCCATTATTATTATTGTTACTCTCATTATTATTTCTGTTATTATTGTTATTATCATTATTATTTCTTTTATTATCATTATTATTATTGTTTTATCATTATTATTTCTGTTATTATCGTTAATGTTATTGTTATTATCATTATTATTTCTGTTATTATCGTTATTATTATTGTTATTACCATTATTATTATTGTTATAATCATTATTATATCTGTTATTATCATTATTATTATAGTTATTACCATTACTAATATTGTTATTATCATTGTTATTAGTGTTATTATCATTATTATTATAGTTAGTATCATCATTATTGTTGTTATTATCAATATTATTAGTGTTATTATTATTATTATTACTGCTATTATCATTATACTTATTGTTATTACCATTATTATTATTGTTATTCTCATTACTATTTCTGTAATTATCGTTCTTATTATTGTTATTATTATTATTATTATTGTTATTATCATTCTTATTATTGTTATTATTATTATTATTACTGTTATTATCTTTATTAGTATTGCTATTATCATTATCATTACGGTTGTTATCATTATTATTAGTGTTATTATCATTATTATTATAGTTATTATCATTACTACTATTGTTAATATCATCATTATTGTTGTTATTGTCATTATTACTACTGTTATTATCATTATTATTATTATTATTACTGTTATAATCATCATTATTGTTGTTATTATAAATATTATTAGTTATATTGTCACTATTATTTCTGTTATTATCATTATTAGTATTGCTATTATCTTAATCATTACTTTTAGTATCATTATTATTTCTGTTATTATCATTATTATTTCTGTTATTATCATTATTATTATTGTTATTATTATTATTATTACTGTTATTATCATTATTATTAGTGTTATTATTGTTATTACTTCTGTTGTTATCATTATTATTATTATTACTGTTATTATCATTATTAGTATTGCTATTATCATTACTATTACTGGTATTATCATTATTATTGTTGTTATTGTCATTATTATTATTGTTATTACCATTATTATTATTGTTATTCTCATTATTATTTCTGTTATTATCGTTATTATTATTGTCATTATCATTATTATTTCTTTCATTATGATTATTATTATTGTTATTACCATTATTATTATTGTTATAATCATTATTATGTCTGTTATTATCGTTATTATTATTGTTATTACCATTATTATTATTGATATTATCATTATTATTTATGTTATTATCGTTATTATTATTTTTATTATCATTATTATTTATGTTATTACCATTATTATTATTGTTATTATCATTATTATTTCTGTTATTATCATTAGTATTATTGTTATTACCATTACTATTATTGTTATTATCATTATTATTAGTGTTATAATCATTATTATTTTCGGTAATACCATTATTATAATTGTTATTCTCATTATTACGTCTGTTATTACCATTATTATTATTGTTATTATCATTATTATTTCTGATATTACCAATATTATTATTGTCATTACCATTATCATTATTGTTATTATCATTATTATTTCTGTTATTATCGTTATTATTATTGTTATTACCATTACTATTATTGTTATTGTCATTATTATTATTGTTATTATCATTATTATTATAGTTAATATCATCATTATTGTTGTTATTATCAATATTATTAGTGTTATTGTCACTATTATTTCTGTTATTCTCATTATTAGTATTGCTATTATCATTATCATTATTATTGTCGATAATGCCATTATTAGTATTGTTATTACCATTATTTTTATTGTTATTCTCATTATTATTTCTGTTATTATCGTTATTATTATTGTCATTATCACTATTATTTCTGTTATTACCATTATTATTATTGTTATTCTCATTACTATTTCTGTTATTATCGTTATTATTTCTGTTATTATCATTATTATTTCTGTTACTATCATTATTATTTCTGTTATTATCATTATTATTATTGTTATTATTATTATTGTTACTGTTATTATCTTTATTATTGTCGATAATGCCATTACTATTACTGTTATTACCATTATTATTATTGTTATTCTCATTACTATTTCTGTTATTATCGTTATTATTATTGTTATTATCATTATTATTTCTGCTATTACCATTATTATTATTGTTATTCTCATTACTATTTCTGTTATTATCGTCATTATTATTGTTATTATCATTATTATTTCTTTTATTATCATTATTAGTATTGTTATCATCATTATTATTTCTGTTATTATCATTATTATTATTGTTATTATCTTTATTATTTCTTTTATTATCATTATTATTATTGCTATTATCATTATTATTATTGTTATTACCATTATTATTAGTGTTATTATCATTATTATTATAGTTAATATCATCATTATTGTTGTTATTATCATTATTACTACTGTTATTATCATTATTATTATTATTACTGTTATTATCATTATTAGTATTGTTATTATCATTATCATTA